>CANYBF010751212.1:0-51650 GCA_948192965.1 Dalechampia spathulata
CAAAATGACGATATGCACTTAAGTAAATCAATACCGACTTTATTTCCTATTTTACTCGTGTAATACGTCTCGTATCGCTATTTAAAGATGAATCCATGTATCGTATAAATTCATCATCTTAACATCTTTTCCTTCTATATCACACATGCATTTAATCGTATTGTCATGTACACACCCATACTACGAGACCTATGTGTACGGATGTGACACTAATAACATGAGTATTCATTTATTAAAAGAGTATGAAATAAAGTCAAATTCATGACTCTATTATTACATAATAAGGATTGTTTTTCAAAACAAAATCAACTCAATTTTTATGAATATGATTTGGTATCATGACAAGCTCAATATTAAGATATTCTCAATAAATCCAAAATGTTAAATCCATTTACTTGTAATTTTTGACGTAATTCTTATGCATGTGAACTTATCCTTTTATTTCATCTTTATTAATTTATATTATAAGATTTTAAATATTTTCAACTATTTCAAAATTAATGATAAGAAATATATATATATATATTAATTTATTGGTGCATTCAATCATATTAGTAGAATTATGAATTTATCTCTAATATAATGATATATATTAACTTTCATTAAATATTATATATGTATTAATTATTATTTATATATTAATAATTAATAATAATTATACATTAATATAAAATCAATCTATATGTAATATTTAGTTGAAATTGATATATGTTTTTATATTATTAATAAATCCATAATTTTATATAATAAATTAAATTTATATAAATTTTTTTAAATTGTATGACTTTCTAAAATATTGATGAAATTGAAAATCAATGAATTGCAACCTGCATGTAAAATCCATTTAAATAAAGCTAATTTCTAGACTATATAAAATATTATGAAAATTATGCAAAATATGTATAAAAATGTATGAAATTATGCTAAGTATATAATATATGAATATGATATATAAGAATATGAATAATACATGAAATAAATGTTTGAAGGGAAAAACATGAAAATAATGCTTAAAATGACATTATATTAAAGAAGAAAATATAGGTAAAAATCATGTTTATCATAGCCTCCGAATAATCAACCGTCGAATTTCATGACAAATTTAACTTTGTCTACGCCAAAAAATTAAATTTTACCTAATTTTATGGTATTTTTCAGCTATTGAATATGATTTATTTAAATTAATATTAATTTGAATTTTAAATTTTTAACTTTTAATGTTTATATATCTATATATATAAGTGCGATCAACAATTATAACAATTTTATTTAAAATTTTTTATTATATCAATGTTAAAAGAAACATATATGAATAAAATTATAAATTAATTAATGAAAAAATATTAAAATTATTTCATCTCATTTTATATAATTATATTATTTATCATTTATTGTAATTTATCAATAATCAATAATCATATCAACATCAATGATATTAAATTTTTTAATTGATCAAGATTAATAATTATTATGTAAAGAGGAATCCAAATTTGTTTAGGATACAAGATTTTCAAATTTGAATAAGATATCAAAGTCGAATAATCAAATATAAATATGATTTTTTTGTAATTCAGGTATATAATATAATTTCTACTCTTATTTTATTATTATTTTTAATCTATTAACTTAAAAATCAAAATTATCCCAAGATACTATCATTTTGCTCTACTAAGGGTGTATAAACAATGATAAAATTGAATCAAAAAAATTAAAAATAAAAATTTATTAAAATTTTAAAATCAAAATTGAATCAAAATTATTCAAAACTGAATAAATTAAAAATCAAATCTGTAATAATCGAATCAAATTTATTTATCGCATAATAATATGCTTACGATGAATTTCAGGCTTATTAAGAAACAATACAGTTATAATTAAAATAATATATTTGATCTTGATTTTCAAAGTATTATTATTGATAATTTGTATTAGAAGGAGCAAATGAAGATATAAATCGAGAACATTTTAATAATACTAGATGCTTTACATAATAAAAGTAAAAATTTAATATAAATCGATGATTTTTTTGAATAATGCTTATTTAATAAATAATTTTATAAGGATTATAAAAATTATAAAAATATTAATATTAAAGTATTATAAGACTTTAGATTTCAAATTAGATAAAGAAAAAAATTGAATAATTTTGTTTGCATCATCAAGAATAGATAATGATTTTGCATTAACAAAAATTATAAAAATAAACAAACTGATAATTCAAACACACCATAACATATTTCTAATCATTATTATCTTAAATCTTCATGGTCTAATCGTTCCATTCGTAACAATCATCATACTGACCAGAATCACTCCGCAAACATATGTTCTTTGATTTTGCTAACCAATAACAACCATTTATGCACTTCTCATAATCCTTCTTATCATCGTAAACATCAAAATGATGGAACTGATCTTTCCATGCAAAGCTACAGAAGAAAAGGGTTGTTCCCCAGATATTTGGACGGAAGCCAAATTCATAAGATCCTTGAGGATGAAGTAACTTAAAACCCAAGTCATCATCTTTTGATTTGCAATGCAAGGTAAGATCCGGTCCTCCTTCAATGCCATTCGTTACATGAACGGTGATCCTCCGTTGAGAATTACAAGAAATGAATAAGATGAAAAGAACCAGAAGAAGCAAGAGAAAACTGCTTCTTCTTGCACCCTTCATTGTGGACGTGTGTTCTTCAAAAGTCTATTACAATAACTTCTTCTAGCAATTATTTTGTTGGGTTTTATAGGGCAGGATGCAGAAACTTGAATTTGTGCATAGGATACCATATCTATCAATTTAAACAAAAATGGAAACAAAACAGCTGAGATTTATACATATATGGGTTGGTATGGTTTAAATTATGATATCTATCTAGATTTTATTCTGAGGTTAAAGCGAAAACTATGCTTATTATATAATTCATTGATGATTTATACCTCCAAAATAAATAATAAAGACATTTTAAAAGAATAACAACAATAAAAAGAAAAACCCATATGTATGATATCATTATTGGAATGTATTATTATTCATGTTGTGCGGAAACTAAATTATTTATTTCAATTATAATATATTTTACAATTTAAATTCACTCATAAAATCGGCTTAATTTAATGTATTAATTTTTTTTACCTCATTTAAAATTATCACATGCATACTATAATGTGACAAATGCATGCCAATGGGTTTCAATTATTTGAGTTTTATAAGAACAAATGCATTACTTCCTTATAAGTTTGATATACATCGAAATGTTATATTAGATTTTCTATAAAATCATTTTATTCTTCTTTTATCAATAAAATATTTGTCGTTATTAATTATTTTATAGTTTAATCATTCAAACTTCCTTTATCATAAAATACAGTAAAAAAACACACTGCTTTAATACAAAATTAGTGTAAAACAACTAAATATTTCTATGATTTGAGGGTTAATATTTAATGTGGTTGATATATCTTTCTTTTTAAGCATACAAATTTTAATATTGCATGGCAAATAATGCTATACAGGGTATGTACAAAATATTCCTTGACCCACTTTTATCTTAACTAAAGTTATATAAAAGAATAAAAAAAACTTTATGATTTGACAAATTTTTAAATTAATAAAGATATATTATTTCTTTTCATGATATTTATATGTTTTTTTTAATTTTTCTTAATTTTTAATAGTATATATTCATGTATTATAGATGTTCAATTGTATAAATAAATAAATAAATAAAATAATAATAATAATAATAATAATAATAATAATTTAATTAAGAATAAAAAGAGATATCTTGAAAAATAAGTTGATATATTTTTTTGAATTGCTCAACCATTAGTTTTATATTAAATTGCAATAAATCATTTAAACTTTTAAAATTTATATTATTTAAATACGTAATTATAAAAACTTATCATTTATGTGATAAAAATATTGTTGAACCTTAGGGTCCTTCATCTTAGTTTTGATGTTAACAAACAATATTTTCGTAAAATTATTGAAATTTTGAGTATTTTTAAGCTTGGTACGAACATATAAGACTTTGTATGGGTGTACCATTTGGTTTCCTAAGCTGTACGGGCGTACCGGGAGGCTGTACGAGGTGAAAAATTTAGCAGAAGTTTGATACGAGTGTACCACTTGATGGTATGACCGTACGGATGCTTTTGCATCATTTTTGGGTCATTTTTTAGGTGTTGTATGACCATACATTAACCCATACAGTCATACGGGTCAAAATATGTATTTTTTAGCATTTTTAAAACAGTTGTATAACAGCTTTTTTTGCATTTAATGCATCTCCAACGGTCATATAAGCTTAGAATAGCTTATATAAGTGTAGATTAACCTTATTGAAGGTAGGAAATCAATTTACAATGGTCAATTTCTTTGTAAATACATTTTTATATGTTTTTGAGTATTTCTTGATTTCTTAAGTTGTAGATCCTTTGAAAAGGATTTATGGGTTTCTAATCCTTATTTTTCTTTCTCTTGGGTTATGTTTTAAGAGATGGGAAGAGATTGTGATTGAGTGAGGTTTAGTGTGAGCCTTTGGAAAACATTTGTTGTAAGGGTTTAGTGTAAGCTTTGGGAAAACACTTGAGATTGAATTCTTTGTTGTATTTGTGTATTAGTTTAGTGAAAAACTAAATTATTTGCTTGGGTAAGTGAATATAGGCACTTGTTGACCGAATTACCATAAATTTTTTATATTCCATTTTCCCTCTCTTCAACTCTTTTCCATTCTTGTTTTGCTTCCACACTTGGGATTTCAAACATCAAATGTCATGCTATATTAAGAAAATGGATATTGAAAAATATAGTTTTACCCTTCTATCTAAAATTTATTAGTTTCTAAAAGATTTAATTTGTTAGTTACTAACTATTTTATATATTATGTTATATTATCTAATTTTTATCTAAAAAAATTTATTTAAAGATAAATACTGATAATTTTATTTGTATTTGTTAAATACTAATTATTTTATATTTTATATTATATTATCTAATTTTTATCTAAATAAATTTTATTTAAAGATAAATACTAATTTTATTTGTATTTATTAATTACTTACTATTTTATAATTTATATTATATTATCTAATTTTTTACCTAAATAAATTTTATTCAAAGATAAATACTACCAATTTGATTTGTATTTATTAATTAATAATTATTTTATATTTTATAAGATATTTATTAAAGTTACAAAATATCTTTCATTGTTATTATATAGCTTAACATTTCCAAACTCATATTATAAAAACTAAATGAAATAAATTGACTAAACACATCTTTCTCAAATTTTTATTTAATATTATTAAAGGGAAAAATTTATGTGAAATGATGATTTTACTATTTCTTTAAATTTATTATAATTAATTTTATTTTTATTTTAATTATTTAATAGTAATAATTTTAATTTCTAACAACTCATTTCTATTTAAAAATTCTATTTAAAATTAAAAATAAATATGAATTATTTTTATTATAAATAATTAGTCTTAAGAAAATAAAAATTTATTAAATAATATAAATTTGCTAAAATTAATTTTATTTTTTAATAATTTAATGGTAAATAATGATTGATTTCTATAATAAAATTATATGGAAGAAAATAATACTTATGATTATTTTTAAAAATATAAGTTATTTATTAAAGTTACAAAATACAACATATTATTAACATATGATTTAATTTTTTTAATTAGAATCCTATAATTGTTTAAGATTTATATAATCTAATTGTCTAAATTATTAAAGTTTAGAAAATATTAATTATATTAAATTTATAATAAATAATTTATTAAAATAAGTTTTATTTTATTTTAATGATATCATAGTAATAGTTTGAATTTATCACAACTAATTTTTATAATGAAATTATATAAATAAAAATATTATTTATGAGTTTTTTTAAAAATATGAGATTTTTATTAAAGTTATAAAATATTTCATATTGTTAACTTAAAATTTAATTTTTTCAAATTCGTATTATAAAAGTCAAGCAAAGTATATTAATTAAGCATACTCTTTTGATTTTTTAATTAATATTTTAAGAGAAAAAAATAAGAAAAATAATGATTTTATTATTATAATATATTAAAAGAGAATGAGAAATAAGAGGAAACATAGTTTTATCCTTTTCTATAAATTTTATTATTTACTAAAAGATTTACTAAAAGCCAAACAATTATATATTGATTAAGCACACATTTCTTACATTTTTAATTAATATTATAAGAGGGACAAAGATCAATGAAATGATAATTTTATCATTTTTCTAAATTTATTAAAACTAATTTTATTTTTATTTTAATTACTTTATAGTAATAATATTAATTTATAATAACTAATTTCTATGTAAAAATTTTATTTAAAATTAAATATAAATATGAATTATTTTTATTATAAATAATTAATTTTAAGAACATAAAACTTTATTAAATAATCTAAATTTGTTAAAACTAATTTTATTTTATTTTAATAATTTAATAGTAATAGTTTTAATTTATAATGATTAACTTTTATAATAAAATTATATGAAAGAAAATAATACTTATCATTATTTTTAAAAATATGATATATTTGTTTAATTTATAAAATATGATATATTGTTAATATATAATTTAACCTTTTTAATTGGATCTTATAATTATTTTAGATTTATATAATATGATTATATAAATTATTAAAGCTTAAAAAATACTAATTATATTAAATTTGTAATAGATAATTTAAGAAAACTAATTTTTCAATAAAATTATACAAATAAAAATATTTTCTATGATTTTTTAAAAAATATAAGATTTTTATTAAAGTTATTAAATATCCAACGTTGTTAACTTAAAATTTAATTTTTTCAAATTCATATGATAAAAGTCAAGTGAAAAAGATTCATTAAGAATAGTTTATTGACTTCTTAACTAATATTTTAAGAATGAAAAAAATAAATAAAAATGATGATTTTACCATATCATACTATATTAAAATATAAGTCTACCCTCTCTTTACCTCCTTTTCAATTTTATTTAAAGATAAATACTTTTAATTTTATTTATATTTATTAATCATTAATTATTTTATATTTTATATTATAATAGCTAATGTTTATCTAAATAAATTTTATTTAAAGATAAATACTACTAATTTTATTTATCTTTGTTAATAACTTATTGTTTTATAATTTATATTAGATTATCTCATTTTCAACCTAGATAAATTTTATTCAAAAATAAATACTATTAATTTGATTTACATTTATTAATTAATAATTATTTTATGTTTTATAATATATTTATCAAAGTTATAAAATATCTCATATTGTTAAAATATAGATTAACATTTTCAAACTCATACTATAAAAGCTAAGCAAAGTAGATTGATTGAGTACACCTCTCTCGAATTTATAATTAATATTATAAGAGGGAAAAAGAATAAATGAAATGATAGTTTTATTATTTTTTAAATTTATTAAAATTAAAATTTATTAAAACTAATTATTATAAATAATTAATTTTAAGAAAATAAAAATTGATTAAATAATCTAAATTTATGAACACTAATTTTATTTTATTTTAATAATTTAATATTAATTATTTCAATTTATAATAATTGAATTCTATAATAATATTATATAAAAAATAATACTTGTGATTATTTTAAAAATATGAGGTATTTATTAAAGTTACAAAATATCATATATTGTTAACATATTATTTAACTTTTTTAATTGAAATTCTATAATTATTTAGGATTTACATAATTTGATTATCTAAATTATTAAAATTTAAAAAATTTTAATTATATTAAATTTGTAATATATAACTCATAAAAAATAATTTTATTTTATTTTAATTATCTAATAATAATAATTTTATTTTATAATAATTAATTTTTATAATAAAATCACATAAATAAAAAATATTATTTATGATTTTTCTAAAAAATACGAGATATCATACTTCATACTATATTAAAAGAGGTAAGGGAGATGTAAAAAAATAAGTCTACCTTCCTCTTCCCTCTCTTTCAATTTTAATTTAAAGATAAATATTATTTTTTAAAATTTATGTAAAGATAAATATTACTTTTTAAAACTTTCAAAAATAAATATAAAAATTAATCTAACAAATACAAATAATAAAATAAAATTTTTAATGTAAATTAGTGTATAAAATAAATTTATTAATTGTAATTAGTAGATATTGAAAAAGATAAGTTTAACCTTTCCTTAAATTTTATTATTTTCTAAAAGATTTAATTTGTTAGATACTAATTATTTTATATTTTATATTATATTATCTTATTTTTATTTAAAATAATTTTATCCAAAGATAAATACTATTAATTTTATTTGTATTTATTAATTATTAATTTTTTAATATTATATTATATTATCTGATATTTATCTAAATAAATTTTATTTAAAGATAAATACTACTAACTTTATTTATATTTATTAATTACTTATTATTTTATAATTTATATTATATTGCCTAATTCCTTTATCTAGATAAATTTTATTTAAAGATAAATATTATTAATTTGATTTATATTTGTTAATTAATAATTGTTTTGTCACATCCACACTAGAGACCCTAGTAGTATTGCACAATTGTATGTGTATGTGTATGTATATGTGTAGGCGTATGTATATATATATGTGGAACATGGTAGATGGCTTGTAACGATTGAATGACTGGATGATTGAAATGCTAAATGCTTTAATGATGATTGTGTCTTGATATTGTCGCCTTATAGGGAATCATGACTTCTTTGTAGTTTAAGGGGCAAATATCATGTTTAGATGGATATTATTGATGCACTAGAAGTGAACTATGATTGAGTTTTGGGTTAGGTACCCTGGGAGTGAGTTTAGAAGGGTTTAGGGACTATAAACTAGGCTGTGGTACGGGCGTACGGGTTCCCGTACGGGCGTACCAATGATGAGAGATTGGTGGCATTGAGCTCCTGGAGACCATACGGACGTACCAAAGGGTTGTCCGGCCGTACGGGTGCTTGCAGGAAATTGGGTTTATCAGGAAACTTGAGGCGGTACGGGCGTACCACCACTCGCAGGAAAACAAGGTATCAGTAGATGTCGTTTGGTATATGTTACACCCACATTAGAGACCCTAGGAGTTAGGTCTTTATGTGTGCATATGTGTAGATGAATGGTAGGATTGCTTGATGGATTTGTGATGTATTGGAATGCATGATGATGGTTTATGCGTATGTGTATATGTGTTGCTATATATGATTCTATGTGGTTGATTGTGTGTCGTCGCCTTATTGGGAAGCATGTCTTCTCGGTTGGATGAAGGACGGCTTGTGTTTGTGATTGGGTATGCGTTATGTTAGGTATAGCTTATATACTGATTAAGGGGCAGATGTCGGAACGGAGCGGACAGAGCGAGTGGAGCGTAGCGTAACGAGCAAACGAAGCGGAGTGACGGTAAGGGGTATTTTGATAATTATACCATTTACATATGAGTTTGGCTTGCCAAAAGGCAGGTTGTGTGATTTTAGGGAGTGGTACGGGCGTACGAGATAGCCGTACGGTCGTACAAGGCAGAGAATTTTAGGGGTTTTAGTTCCTCGAGAGTGTACGGGCGTACCAATGGGTGGTACGGCCGGATGCTAACTCGCAGGAAATCAGGTTTATCAGTAAAGCTCGCAGGAATTGGGACGTACGGGCGTACCAATGGGTGGTACGGCCGTACCACAACTCGCAGGTTTTTGGGTTTGTCAAGGTTTTGGAGTTGGTACGGGCGTACCAATGTCCGTACGGCCGTACGTGACTTTAATATGACTTTTTAAGGGTTAAAACAGAATGGTTTTCTTAAGTTTATTTTCCTTTTTCTTAAGCAAAACATCCCTAACCCTTACCAAATATCCTCCTTAGCGATTCTAAGTGTCCCGAACGTAAGAGAACGCGGAATAGAAGTTAGATACGATTGGAGATAGGATCGTTGGCTTATACGAGAGGTTGCTTGGATTGTAAGGTATGTGCTAGGTTTATGTTTTTAGCCATTATTGGCTTGTTTCTATTGCCGGATGACTTGTATCAAGTCTAGGCTCATCGTTTTACCTTGCGTTTGATTCATTGAGGTGTGTTATATGAATGAGGATTGTTGTGATGCTTGAATTGATGCCTTCTATGCTTAATGATGTGATGAATTGATGTTAATGTCATGCTACCATGCATGAAGATGAATGAGGAAGGAAAGATGAGTGAAAAGAAAATGAGAAATGAGGGCAGAGCTCAGCTCTCGGCACACTGGATCAATAATGAATGGGATTCCTTCGGGAATCAATATATAAATATTCTCCTGAGATGGGAGATGGATATAGAGTGCAGAGCACTCAATAGATAAATGGCCTCCTACGGGAGATGAGTACCGGTACCTATTGGGATCCAGCGTGTGTGAAAGGAATGTGCACAATTCAGGAAAACAAGAGTGAATGAGGGTGAATGATAGGAACATTGGCATTTGCATTGCATATGATGTTTATGATGGATTGTTATATGTTTAATGATTGATTATATGTGTGTCTAGCACCACTGAGTTTTATCTCAGCGTTTGTCATTTGATGAACGTAGGTTCAGAGCCCACATGGGAGCCATCAGGGAAGGACTAGACGGATCTCATTTTGGTACGGGACTTCTGCAGCATACTCCATCTCCTGTTTGGATTGTGTAGCTAGGGTGGCAATAGTCATGTATTTATTGTATAGCTTTTGGTGGTTTATTGTATGCACTCACGTATTGTAGACAGGTTTTTATATATATGAGATACGACATAGCCTGTTTTGTCTATTGCATGAGTGTATGTTTTATGATCCCGGGTATATGTATGTGCATCACGTTATTTTCGCCGCACAACCACCATTAGGCTTAGAGTGTGTCCTCATACGACGTTCGTACGATGTATCCCTGGCGGTGCAGGCACTGGTCTTCTTCTAGGGGCCTCTGTCTGTGTCGCGGGAGCATATCCTCCTGGATATGGGTCGGGTGTAACAGTATAGGCGTACCGAATTTCATACGGTCGTACACAACTAATTGTTGACTTTTTAAACAGGTTTGAAATGGATAAGTATGTACCCTTTTCTTAATGTAAACTCCTCAAAAACTCTCTAAAACATTAAGGTTTAGGGATTAAAAGGGGAAATAGCTCAAGATGCTAAAGCTAAGGCTAGAGGGAGACTATGGAGGAACTACAAGCATACGATAGGCGTGTCACGACCCCAGGTTAGTGCTTCTTATGATAGACATTTCAATGAGAAATCATCATCGGGTAGGGAGTACTTACCTTATTATCAATAGCTTGTGTTTATATGCTTTTATTCTTGTAAATCTATAACATAAGCTCTATGTGCGTTAACGGTGTTCGATGAATAAAGATGTGCTTATGAACGTTGGTGATTGGAATGATTGATGAATCATAATATGAATGAGAAATATGTGTGAATGACGTGATTGATGACTTATATCACCTAGAGGTTTGATTATGCGTATTCCTTATAGCATCATGAGGCATTGCATGAATTCCATGTCATGAATCACATATATAATTGAACACATTCATGGCATACATAGAGAGAGGAGAATAGAGGAAAGGAAAAAGAGAGCTATATGCTCCAATCATACTGGGTCATAATGATGATGATAGATTCCTTTAAGGGATCATTTAGATTAATGCCCTCCCTATGGGAGATGAGTCTCAAGACCTACAGTAGGAGATGGGTGCAAAGCACCACATAATTATATGTTCTCCTTCGGGAGATGAGTACCGATACCTACAGGGACCCAGTATGAAAGAGATTATGCACAATCATAAAAGAAAGAAAAGAAATGTTATGTTACAGGAAAACAAGAGGGTGGATGCATAGCATACATGCACCTCATGCATTGTCATTATCATTACATGTCATGAACAAATAAAGAATATGATGAATGAAGCACCATGGGTGCATACAGTAAAGTGTTATGAAAAGATGATGATATTTATAGTGAATGCTATATAAAGGAGGAATGCTGAAGATGATTGCATCCTCATAACAAAGATGGAAATGAAAGATGTTAATGGTGAAAGATGAACGGACAATGAATGAATATCCATGGGATACACCATATTGCATTACGACATGAACATGCGTGTTGAATATGTGAAAATGTGAAATGATTACCATATGATAATATGTGATATGGTATACGTGTTTATGGATGCCATATGACTATATCAGATTCGGGGTACATGGTTATGGTTGCTATAGGACAATATGTGATATGACCTGATATAGGATCATGAATACCAGGTTGTGATCTAAGAATAGTTTGATGTGTAGCTTGCACAGAGAGATATATATATACATATATGTGTTGCAGGTAAAGCTTGTCTGTGGTATGAGGGCTAAAGGTTTGGCTTGTATCACCTGTCTATCTTTATTATTATTATTATATGTTATGGTTATAGTACTACTGAGTTATATACTCTGCGTTTGTCATTTGATGGACGCAGGTTAGTAGCCGAGTGAAGAACACGGATCCCAAGGTAGCTATTCAGCAAGAGTCTTTAGGAGGCAGGGACTTAGATTAGTTTTACGTTATATCTATTTTCTTAAGGCAGTAAATGTATTATGTGTATCTTGAAATGTTCTTTTAATTTATTCCGCAAGTTTATTATTTATTATGAATGTCACATGCATGATAACTGTTAGGAATGTTCATCCTTAGTGGGGTAGTTAATGATTTTCTTTTTAGAGAGTCATTATGTCACACCCGGCCCATACCCAGGAGGACATGCTCCCGTAGCACAGACAGCAGCCCCCAAAAGAAGGCCGATGCCTGTCCCACAAAGGATGCGTCATGAAGACGTCGTATGGGGACACACTCTAAGCTTAATGGTGGTAGTGCAACAAAACATCATGATATGCAATGATCCCTGGATAAATTCAACATACACTCAAGCAACATACAATAACAGGCAATTCCGTATCTCATATATATAAGACCTGTTATACAATACGTGAGTGTGTACATAATACAACCAAAGCTATATAATATAAACATAACTACTGCCACACTAGCTACACAGCCAAAAAGGAGCCGGAGTATGCCTCAGAAGTCCCGTACCAAGTCGAGATCCGTCTGTCTCAGCTGACGACCTCTAATCCTTCTCTGTACGCTCACCTGTGGGCTCTGAATCTACGTTCATCAAATGAAAAACGTTGAGATAAACTCAATGGTGCTAGAAACACACATAAACAATCATGCATTATATAGCAAATCATCATAACATCGTATGCAATGCAATGCAATTGCTCCTGGCAATCTCCCTCATCATTCTTTCACTCATTCACTCTTGTTTTCCTATTATTGTGCGCATTCCTTTCACACATACTGGGTCTCGATAGGTACCGGTACTCATCTCCCGTAGGAGGCCATAAAATTATGGAGTACTCTACACTCGATCCTACTATAGGTCTCGAGACTCATCTCCCTTCTCGGGAGGTCATATATATAATGATTCCCGAAGGAATCTCATTCTCATTGTTGACCCAGTATGCCCAAAGCTGAGCTCTGCCCTCATTCTCACTTTCTTCTCACTCTTTCTTCATTCATCATTCATCTCCATGCATGTCATCATGTCATTACAAACAATTCATCTCATACATGAAAGCTTGGACAATTCATCATATCATCAAGCAAAGAAGCATCAATCTAAGCATCAGAATAGCAATCATCCCCAAATCACAGCAAATGATATTATACCGATCACAAGCATATGCCTCGACTTAATTCAAGTCTCTTGGCAACAACAATAAGCCAAAAGATGGCAAAAACACAAAGCTAGCACTAACCTGATAATCAAGCTACGTCTAGCATAAGCTGGTGATCCTGTCTTAACGAGTCTCTAGCTTCTATTCCTCGTTCTCGTACGTTCGGGAGGCTTCGGTATGCTAAGTGTAATATTTAGTAGGGGTTGGGAAGGGTTTTAACTTAAGAAAAAGGAAGGAAACCTAAGGAAAACGGTCTGTTATAACCCTTAAAAAGTCAAACTAACGTCGCGTACGGCCGTACGGATCTTAGTACGCCCCTACCGAGCTAAAACTTCTGATGTACACAATTCCTGCGAGTAATGGTACGCCCGTACCCCCATTTGGTATGCCCGTACGTATTCAATTTTACTGACAAACCTAAATTCCTGCGAGTTGGCGTCCGGCTGTACCACCCTTTGGTACGCCCGTACGCCCTCCAGGACCTAAATCCTCTGTAAATCCCCTGTCTCGTACGACCGTACGGTGATGCCATACGCCCGTACCACTTCCTAAAATCCAACCTATGCCTTCTGGCAAGCCTAATCTCCTTCATAATTGTCACTAACTCCCTCACAACCCTTAACCACACTTCCAAACACATACCTGACCTCACATACTCGCCGTCCCTCATCCAACCGAGAAGACACGCTTCTCAATAAGGCAACGACACACGACCAAATCATAGATACATACATTCCAATTCATAGCAACACATATAACCACAAACGCAAAACCATCAATATGCATTCATCATCATTCATACACATAACATACACTCATTCAATCATACCATTCAACTATGCATACACACACATAAATGCATAACTTCTAGGGTCTCTAATGCGGGTGTAACACATTAGCTATTCTACGGAAGCATGCCACACCTGGTCCGGGTGTGACATATTTTATATTCTATAAGATATTTATTAAAGTTACAAAATATCATACATTATTAAAATATAGATTAACATTTTCAAACTCATATTATAAAAGTCAAACGAAGTAGATTGATTGAACGTAGCTCTTTCAAATTTGTAATTAATATTACAAGAGAAAAGAAGAATAAGTGAAATTATGATTTTATTATTTCTCTAAATTTATTATAAATAATTATTTTATTATAAATAATTAGTTTCAAGAAAATAAATGTTTATTAAATAATCTAAATTTACTAACATTAATTTTATTTTATTTAAATAATTTAATAGTAATTATTTTAATTTATAACAACTGAATTCTATAATAATATTATATGAAGAAAATAATACTTGTGATTATTTTAAAAAATATGAGGTATTTATTAAAATTATAAAATATCATACATTGTTAATAAATGATTTAATTTTTTAATCAAAATTTTATAATTATTTAGGATTTATATATTTTGATTATCTAAATTATTAGAGTTTAGAAAATACTAATTATATTAAATTTGTAATAAATAATTTATAAAAATTAATTTTATTTTATTGTAATTATCTAATAGTAATAATTTTAATTTATAATAACTAATTTTATAATAAAATTATATAAATAAAAAATATTGTTTCTGATTTTTATAAAAAATATGTGATATTTATTAAAGTTATATAATATTTTATATTATTAACTTAAAATTTAATTTTTTCAAATTCATTCCATAAAAAGTACATAAAGTAGATTCATTAAACAAAAATCTCTTGATTTTTTAACTAATAAAAATATATGATATTTATTAGAAATGATTAGTTTTAGGAAAATACAAATTTATTAAATAATATAAATTTGCTAAAACTAATTCTATTTTATTTTATTAATATAATAGTAATACTTTTAATTTATAATGATTGATTTCTATAATAACATTATATTAAGGAAAATATTACTTTTGATTATTTTAAAAAATATAAGGTATTTATTAAAGTTACAAAATATTACATATTATTAGCATATGATTTAAATTTTTAATGAAAATTCTATGATTATTTAGGATTTAAATAATCTAATTATCTAAATTTTTAAATTTTTAAAAATACTAATTATATTGAATTTGTAGTAAATAATTTATAAGAATTTATTTTATTTTATTTTAATTATCTAATAGTAATAGTTTTAATTTATAACAATTAATTTTGATAATTAAATTATATAAATAAAAATATTATTTATAAATTTTTAAAAATTATGACATATTTATTAAAGTTATAAAAAATATTATTAATTGATACCCAAAAATACCTGATGAGCATAAATAAGGATATTAAACAACATTTTCTAAAGTATATAATACTTAAATAACAAATATTAATTTAAAATTTAAAAAAATATTATTAGGATAAAAAAATTTAAAAAGTAGAATACAAAATTATGATAAATGACAAGTCAAATAAATTATATTATCATACAACACACGTTATAGAAGTCTAGTAGTGTATTAAAAGAGAGTAGGATAAGGGAAAAGATTGTTTTACCCTTTCCCATAAATTTTATTATTTTCTAAAAGATTAAATTTGTTTGCTACTAATTATTTTATATTTTATATTATGTTATATTAATTTTATATAAATAAATTTTATACAAAGATAATTGATTTTATTTATATTTATTAACTAATAATTATTTTTATGAGATATTTATTAAAATCATAAAATATCTCATATTGTTAATATATAGTTTAATATTTTCAAATTCATACTATAAAAGTCAAGATAAATAAATTAATTGAGTACACATCTCTCAAATTTTTAATTAATATTATAAATGGGTAGAGGAACACGTAAAATGATAGTTTTATCATTCTCTAAATTTGTTAAAACTAATTTAAAATTTATTTTAATTATCAAATACTAATACTTTTAATTTATAAAAACTAATTTCTATTTAAGAATTCTATTTAAAATTAAATATAAATATGAATTACTTTTATTATAAATGATTAATTTTCAAAAAATAGAAGTTTGTTGAATAATCTAAATTTGCTAAAACTAATTTTATTTTTTATAATTTAATAGTATTAGTTTTAATTAATAATGATTGATTTCTATAATAAAATTATATAAAGGAAAATAATATTTATAATTATTTTTAAAAATACGAGATATTTATTAAAGTCATAAAATATTATACATTATTAACATATTATTTGATGATTTTTCAATTGAAATTCTATGATTGTTTAAGATTTATATAATATGATTATCTTAATTATTAAAGTTTAGAAAATACTAATTATATTAGATTTGTAATATATTATTTATAAAAATTTATTTTATTTTATTTTAATTATTTAATTGTAATAGTTTTAATTTATAACAGTAAAATTTTATTATATAATTATATAAATAAAAATGTTGTTTATGATTTTTTAAAAATATGAGATATATATTAAAGTTATAAAATATCTCATATTGTTAACTTATGATTTAAGCGAAATAGATTCATTGACTATACTCTGTTAATTTTTTAAACTAATATTTTTAAAAAGAAAGAAAATAAGTAAAAATGATGATTTTACCATAATAGTATATTAAAAGATAGTGGGAAGTAAGGGAAAAAATAGTTTTACCGTTCCCATAAATTTTATTTTTTCTAAAAAATTTCATTTGTTAGCTACTAATTATTTTATATTTTATATTATATTATATTATTTTTATTTAAATATTTTATTTATATTTATTAATTATTAATTATTTTATATTATATTATCTAATATTTATAACAACTAATTTATACCTAAGAATTTTATTCAAAATTAAATATAAATATGAATTATTTTTATTATAAATGATTAAAAAATAGAATACAAAATTATTAAAAATAATGGATTAAATAAATCATACTAATATATGTAACGCATGTTATGAAACTTTAGTAGGAAAAATAAGTGCAAAAACTACATGCACATGTTTAAATATGAATGCAACACTAAGGTTCATTTTGTAATTTTTCCTTAACTGATGATAGTTCAATTAATCGATCATTTTTCTAAAATGGAAAAAAATTATGACACAAATCTTCATATTTTTCCATTTTTTATTATTTTAAAATGGATAGTTATTATTATGTAATTTATTATTAATTGAACATCAAATTAAATAATATAAATATTTTTAAAAAAACATTAGAATTTTTACATATAAAAGCTATTCCAAAAGATTTCATATCTCACATTCTTTTTCTATGAATCATTTATTAGGTTTATTAATAGAATTATAGTCTTCGGCTCATAAAGGGCTTGAGAGAAGGCAGGCCTTCCATAAATGAGATTAAACTGAAAGCTCAATTCAAATAGATAATACTGTCAATTCATGGGTCCTAATATCCCACCAATTTTATTATTTTATTTTTAATTATAATTTTCCTTTTTCCTTTCTTTTCTTAAGACTTACCTATCTTGCACATTATCATAGCATTAATAATATGAAATTATTTCTCTTTACTTTACTTTCTTCTTCTTCCATTGCTTGCTAGTTTGACTTACTTAAATCAAGAGTTTGTTGTTCTTGCTTCATACTAATTAACTAAGTGGAAGGAACATTATTTAACAAATATTCTTTAATTTATTATTCTTACAAAAAGTTTCAATTTTTTTTCCAATATTACACATTTATATTTATATTTATATTTATGGTTAAAAAATATAGTTATCTATAATTGATAGTAAAAGAAGCAAATGAAAATATAAATCTATAATATTTACTAATACTAGATTTATATTCGTGCTTTATTTAATGAAAGTAAAAATTTTAAATAAAATTAGATAAACTTAAATTTATGTAGTTTCTTCATTGTAAATTAATAGACATATTTTTTATTTGATAATAATTAAAAAAACTTTGAATATATTGTTCCTTCCTTCTTTATTTTCTTCTCAAATAAAGCCTTTGATGTTATTATATTTTGAAAATGATAATACTAAAAATAAAATGAAAATTAAAACTCAAACCCATATCAATATTTTATTAATTCATCTTTCAAAGTTACATATACAGAGCTTAGGTTACTAAACTAAGAACAAAAAAGCTAATCATACTAAAATGATAAGAAAAATATACAATAATTCGATATAAATATAAACACTACCATAAATAAACAGACATTTTTTTTTTATCATTTTTAATAGAAATCATCTTAAATCTTTACGGCCTAATCGTTATATGGGAAGCAAGTATCATATTCACCAGAACTACTCAACAAACAAATATTTGTTGATTTTGCTAACCAATTACAGCCAGATGGACATCTTTTATAATCCCTTGCATCAACATAAACATCAAAATGATGGAACTGATTTGCCCATGCAAAGCTACAGAAAAAGAGCGTTGTACCCGCAATATTTGGACGGAAGCTAAATTCATAAAATTGTTGAGCATGAAGTAACTTCTCACCCAAGTCATCATCTCCAGATTTGCAATGTAAAGTAAGGTCTGGTCCTTTTTCAATACCATTCACTATATGAACAGTTTTCTTTGGAAGAAGAGTTATAAGAACAGTTTTTTTTGAAAGAAGGCTTCGTGAATAACAAGAAATGAATAGAGTAGAAAGAATAAACAGAAGCATGAGATAAGTATTTTTGCAAGAACCCTTCATTGTGTTCTTCTTCTTCTCTATTCTTTAGTTTATTGTAATGAAGTCTTCAGATAAATTTTTTGTGGGTTTTTATAAGGCAAATATGGAAGCTCTAATTGGTCAATTAAGCAACATATTTGGTAACTCTATGAATTTGAACAAAAATAGAAAGAAAACAAAGGAGATTTATCCACATACAGATTGCCACATAACTTATCTAGACATACCTTATTTATTAATAACATTCATAATTATCTACTAATCTAGTTGATCCTTCATTTTTTTAAGACGAGAGAAGATGTAACATTTAAATTTTTTTATCTCTTTAAAATTATTTATCAGAAAAAGAATTTTCAGATTTGTAACAGAGTTATAATAAATTTTGTTAAAAAAATTATAATTGATTTTTTTGTAACAAATAGATGATAATAATATGACATGTAACATTTGTAATATTGGTTCAACGAAGAGGCAACATATTTGGTAAAGTCTATGAATTTAAACAATAATAGAAAGAAAATAAAGGAGATTTATCGGATTGCCACATAACTTATCTAGACATACTTTATTTATCAATAACATTCATAATTATCTATTAATCTAATCGATCCTTCATTTTTTTAAGACGAGAGAAGATGTAATATTTAAATTTTGTTGTCTCTTTAAAATTATTTATCAGAAAAAGAACTTTCATATCTGTAACAGAGTTATAATAAATTTTGTTAAAAAAAATTATAATTGATTTTTTTTGTAACAAATAGATAATGATAATATGTCATGTAATATTTGTAATATTGGTTCAATGAGGAGGCAACATATTTGGTAAAGTCTATGAATTTAAACAATAATAGAAAAGAAAATACAAGAGATTTATCCACATACGGATTGCCACATAACTTATCTAGACATACCTTATTTATCAATAACATTCATAATTATCCACTAATCTAGTCGATCCTTCATTTTCTTAAGACGAGAGAAGATGTAACATTTAAATTTTGTTATCTCTTTAAAATTATTTGTCAGAAAAAGAACTTTCAAATTTGTTACAGAGCTATAATAAATTTTATTAAAAAAATTATCATCAATGTTTTTTGTAACAAATAGATGATGATAATGTGACATGTAACATTTGTAATATTGGTTCAATGATGAGGCAACATATTTGGTAAAGTCTATGAATTTAAACAATAATAGAAAGAAAACAAAGGAGATTTATCCACATATGGATTGCCACATAACTTATCTACACATACCTTATTTATCGATAACATTCAAAATTATCCATTAATATAGTCGATCCTTCATTTTTTAGGACAAAAGAAGATGTAATGTTTAAATTTTGTTATCTCTTTAAAAGTTTTTGTCAGAAAAAGAACTTTTGAATTTGTAATAGAGTTATAATAAATTTTGTTAAAAAAAATTATAACCGATTTACCTTGAATTTTATAATAATTTTTTGCAATTGAAATTATTTGTAACAAATAGATGATGATAATGTGACATGTAACATTTGTAATATTGGTTCAAACTAACTTTTGCATGAATTTGGGATTCGATTAATGTTTGGAGTGGTATTTTTAGCTTGATATATGAATTAGTTTGATATCTTTAAGTTTCATGCTAACTCCAATATATTACTATTATATATTATTTTATAATTATCTTTATATATTATTAAATGATTATTAATTTTAATTACTTATTTAATAGTAGCTAATAGAGGTTCTTAATAATAATTAATGTATATTAAAATATTAAAATTAAATATAAATAATAGTTCTTGTTATTACTTACTAATATAAAAACTAAAAGTTTTGTTATAATATTTAACAAAACTACATGTAATACAGATGAATTGCATGTTAAAGTTAAATACATTAATATTAGAGTCGAAAAGGAATGAGTGTTCCTATCACAAATAATTAGAAATGACAATTAATATAATTATAGTAAATACTTGTGAATTAAAAGATATATATAATGATATCGATGTTTTATATTTTATTTAAAATTATTGATTTATTAAAACTAAAATTGTTTTCTACCTGTTTTTATCAATAAAATGTTGATTGGTTTAATACAAAATTAGTACTAAACAACTAATATTTCGATGATTTTTGTTGTTCGAGTTTTAAAAAAATATTTTAAAAATTATTCTAAACTAATTATTTTTATTTTTTGAATTTTTAAAAATTGTTTCTTGCAAATTATTTTTCAAAAAATATATATTACTTGTTTTTCTAAATGCAATTTTTAAATAACTAATATAATAAAAAATAAGATTAAGAAGTACTTTTTTGAAATGTAATACCGAATAAAAAAGATTTCATAATGTGCTTAAAATTATGAATATGTTTTTAATAATTCCAATTCTAAAATATGTCAAGTGGCTTCTTGATCCATTGGAATATAATATCTTCAACTATTTTATTACATATATAAAATTATTTTTAAAATTTTACCTAATAATTTAAATTTTTAAATGAAATAATTATTTTATATGATATCAAATCATATGAGATCAAAGTTTAAAGTGAACCTCTACTTGTATTTTTGTCAATTTTGAAATAGATATACTTTAAATTTGAGATATTTGATTGGCTTTAGGGTTTAGGGTTTTAATTTCTAGTAAAAATTATTATTCATTATAATTTATTAAAATTTATTAAAAATTTTATATTTTTAAAAATAATTTTTTAATTCTATATTGTTGAAAAAATATTTTTTTTGTATTTTCATAATTCTAAAAAATTTTTCTATTTTTTTTGTAAAAAATCCTAAATTCAATTGTTATAAAATTCATAAAATTTACTGATTTAATATATTTATTTTTTTTAATACACTCTTAAATTTTAGTTATTATATTTCTTTAATGATATAAGAGTATTATCTATAAAAAGTAATTAATATACAAGTAAAAAAAAAGGCAACACTTTTAATTTGTTATTTTAAATATTTTTGATATAATCATCGAATCCGATTTAAAATAATTTAATATTTAAAATATTAATTTAAATAATGAATTAGCTTATACTCTTATAGATCAATTCAACACTCAAGTTGCGTATAAAACTTGTTGCTAAACTGAGCAACAAAAGCTGCTGCCAAAATCGACATCGATTCTGCATGAACGTAATCATAAAACACGTAAACCTCATCATTATTGGATTTATAATTTAGATATTAAAACAAATATAATGATAATTGAAACATATGATAAATATGTTCAAATTTTCACGATTTAATCATTCCATTGATAACACTCGTCATATTTACGAGAAGCGGTTTGGTAGCAAATACCATTTGATATTGCTAACCAATAACAGTCATACTTACATCTTTTAAAATCCCTACCATCGATGTAAATATCGAAATGATGAAATTGATCTTTCCATGCAAAGCTACAGAAAAATTGCGTTGTGCCCCAGATATTTGGCTTGAAGGAAAACTGAAAAGATTGTTGGGATTGAAGTAACTTCTGACCCAAGTCATCATCTTTGGATTTACAGTGCAGAGTAAGGTCTGGTCCTCCTTCAATGCCATTCATGACGTGAATGGTGACCTTATGTGGATTCAGTCCTGACTTGCAAGACATGAATAACGTAGAAAGAAGGATAAGAAGCAAGAGATAAGTGTTTCTTCCATACCCCTTCATTGTGCTTCTTTTTTTTTTTTCTTCTAATGAGTTCTTATACAAAGGTCCAATTTGTGCATATAGTATCATATTTGGATAGTCTATCACTTGAAACAAACATGGAAAGAAACAGCTCAGAATTCAAAAGGAAATTCTTGCTTTTTGATTAAAATTAATTATTAAAATTAATGATAGACGTATTTTCAACTTTACGAGGATTAAGAAAAATTAATTATTTCAGTTTAATAATGTATCTTTTTAAAAATAAGATTTATTTTCTCAGATCAATCTAATAAATATATAATTAATAAGATAATGAATAATTTATTAATTTTATGAACGTTTGCTAAAATTATCTATAATTGAGATCTCACAAAACTATCCATTTACAAAAAAATTACAAAAAAGTAATATCCATCATTGTATATCTAATCAAATATATTAAAATATTACATAAATATCTAATATGAATTAACCATTTCCATTCATATTAATTATATCATTAATAAAATATATTATTTAATATAGTAATAAATGAATATATATGAGATATAGTTTTCTTTTAAAATTTGTTTACAAATTAAAATTATAAGAAAATTTTACAAAAATTACAAATAATATAACATCTTTATATTATTTTTTATTAACAATTGCATACAAAAAAAAAATTGAAGATTTATAATATTATCTTATTAAAATGATAATACCTTAAATAATTATAGATAAATAAAAAATAATATTTCCATAATTTTTTAATTAATACTTAACGTGATTGACCTGTCTTTTTTTTATGCATGAAATTGAGTATAAAATTGATTGTTTTCCCTTTTAAGCATGAAATTAATTAATAATGTATTTTTTTAAAAATTATAATTTCCACCGGTAAATATTATTTAATGATGTTTTTTCGTATTTTATTAAATTTAAAATATGATAATAAGATTTTCTTTCAATTAATCTAAATGGTAAAAAAAGACATTGATTTAATGAGCATAGAAAAATTATAAAATTGTTTTTCATAAAAATAAAAAACCGGATCGGGCTTTTACTTTGATTCTCAATTTTTTTTTTTTTAAAAAAAGACCGAAAACCAAACGGTTTGCACCTCTTTACATCATCTCCTCGAACAAGATGCCACCCTGCAACTACAAAACGACAACCCGAAATGACGAGCAGCGGCCTTTCATTCCCATTTCTCTATGAAAACGGTGTCGTTTGGTACTGCGCGAACACTCCGCCAGTCACCAAATTCCTAGAGTCCAATGCAGGCGCTTACACCACTACCCGTACTCACAACAATGCCTCCTCTCTTCTATTTTGGCCGCAGCATTTACAAAGACTTTTCAATTCCTCCACAATTCTGATCAATTCCAATCCCCAATTGTTTTTCAAAACCCTAATTCCCAAAGAGCAAAAGACTCTACCATCACTACCACCTGGAATTTGGGATTCGAAGATTAAACCTTTAGTTAACGATTCCATGAGAAAGGTGTTCCCTTTAGCTTTGAAAGAAAGAAATGATGGGGAGGAATTAGCTGTGACTGTTCTTGTTAATGGGAATTTCGAGAAATTTGAGAATTTGAATGGGGAAAGTGATGTTATTGACGCGATTAATGTGTGTTTGCACATTGGAAAGTATGTTCCTCTACTGTTTGGTGTTAAAGGAAATGGTGCTAAATTGGCTGTTGTTGGATACGGTAGGGATTTTGCTGAAGCTAAGTATTCTGATTGGGTAAGGTTAGTTTCATCAATTTGGATATTGATTGAAGGTTTGATTATAATTCTGAGTTTTATGAGTAACATGATTTCCTCTTTGATTTTTGTGGATTTAAGTAGGTTTTTTTTTTTTTTTTTGGCTTTAAGCTATGACCAATTTATGGTCTTGATTCTGTTTCCTGGATTTTTAGCAGTGGATGAATTTTAAGTAACACAATGCTTCATTTGAATTTGATATGGGAAGTTTGACTTCTATGCAGGCGAAGGAAGCCTATGGAAAGATTGAGGCCTCCTTCAGTAACTGAGCTTCTTTTATCAGATGATGGTGATCATATTCTTGAAGGTTGTGTGACGAATTTTTTTGTTGTTCTTCGCAGAGTGAGTGATTGAATCTGAAGTGTTCAAATAGTAAGATTAACTTTACCTATTCGATGATGGCTTGAGTTTTCAAAGTGATTGGTCTTCTATTTTAGCTTGTTATTTTATACAAATGTCAGCACATGGGAGTTCGAGTAGATTTCTCAAACTATGCATATAATGCAAACTTGTGGCTGCGAGCACCAAACTGGATATCTCAAGTATAGCATGTGGTCTGTGCTTCAGTCTAGCGATTGCATTAGATGGTAATATGTATCGAGTATTGGCTTACCAATGTGATATTGTTCATGGTCATTTTAAATTTTTGAGTTTCTTTTATGCATGACATGATTTTTCACTGTAAAATTTATATATGCAGCTGTTTAAACAATCTGTTCGAAACCTTGTAGAGAAAAACGTCAGTCTCTTTCCTCTGTCGACCTTTATGCATTACAAGACCTTTCTTGATTTCACAACTACTATTTTCTCTTGGTTCTTTCAGGATAGCAATGAAGCTAAAGGGGATCATTTCAGTGGTGAGAGTAATACATGTCCCTTCGAAGTGCATACAGCTCCTGTACATGCTGGTGTACTTCCTGGAATTATACGCCAACTAGTTATCGAGTAAGTTTTTCTTCCATGGTGTTGATTATACCACATATGTAGGAGCTTGATGGCCATCTCTAAAATCAAGTTTGTAATTGAGTGGTTCCATTTTCTTGTCAAGAAAATGCTGTGAGTGGATCCACCCGGGTGAACTCACGCACAATGTTTTTTCATAGAACATGATTAGATCTTCATTAGACAAATTCATGCCTCTTTGTGCTATTCCACTTCATCAATTGTGTTAAATGGGGAGATGTAATACATTCTTTTTCTACTTTAAAAAGATATTTAACGGCATAATTTTGCATGTGGTTGCAGAGTGTGCTTAAGCAAGGGAATCCCTGTTCAAGAAGTTGCGCCATCATGGTCTATGCGAGATTCTTGGCAGGAAGCATTTATTACAAGTGAGCTCTTGTTTCTATTATAAGTCTTTTGTAAGCAGAAGTTTCTCCTTTTTTAAGCCTGTAAATTAGGAGTCTATAGATTTCGAACCTTGCTTGGGATGCTCAATATCTGTCATATAGGAATAGTTCTATTACCAAAAATCTTGACTAGCAGTTTTATGAGTCAAGCTTCTTCATCGATTGTATTTTTCAGCTGCATCACTAGAAGGCTGTGGATGAAGATTAACTTTTATATTTACTTCAATGAAGCTCAAGTTTTTCTTCGTTTCCCTTTCTCTTATAAGGCTGTCTTCTATACCAGTGGAAAGATTGACAGATTTGTGTGACCTCTATTTAACATGTTCTAACCTCCTTGATTTACTGTCATTAATTCTTGTTCTTGATACTTTGTGATTATAGCTTCTGTTTCCTGAATGCTGATATTATCCTTAAGTTCTGGCTTCCAAATTGTTGATCATAAGCATTTTATTGTTAACAATTGATCCCATTTATCACCTAGTCTGGTTTAAATTGCAGATAGCTTGAGAATTGTGCAGCATGTAGAGAAAATTCAAGTCCCAAATTTATGGGAATCGATTAAACAAAAGAATCTTCAGGATGTATCTTGGGAGGAGAAGCATTTTCAGGTGGGTTAACCTGTAGTGGCAGTCATAAATGCAATGCAATCAGACAATCAGTCGCTTCTCTTGACTAGAATTTTGTTCTGTATCTCTGTAGGAAGAACCTGGGATGATCACAACAATTATCCAGGTAAATGTTTGCTAAGCCCTCTCAAATAGAGATTTTTCTTTCGACCATCTTTCGATCGTTAATACACACTGCATCTGAACCGCTTTTTTGTCATTGACCAGAAGGAGATTATGAAGAAGGCTAGTCTCGAAGGGCATCTGATTTAGCTCTGCAAAGCAAGGTTCCCATCATGTTCCTTCGATTTTATCAATCCTGATTTATCTATATCCCTGCATAATCTGCATTTCATTACTATCCCTTTTCCGAATTTCATACAATTTAAGAACCATTTCCTCATTTTCATAAATGGACCCTTGTACCATGAAGAAAGATTAAAGATCAAACTACCATGTATGAATTTGTTATAGGAAGAGATTACCAACTCATAATGCTCGAGATGACAGTCCTTAATGTATAGAAAGGGATCGAAAAGAAGGTACCAACGACAACTTTATGAGACAATTCATGATGTTCATATGAGTAGAATGGGGAAAATAACAAAATAGGCTTTGAACTTAGTTACTTTTTTGTCATTTCAATGTTTAAATTATTTTTTCCATTTTAGGTTATTAAATTAGTAATTCTTATCTACTAATATCCATGCAATCTCTTTAATTTTAAATGTTATTTATTTTTTGAAAATTATTTAAAAATAAATGTAGGTTAATAATTACATTTAAATTTTGATCAATTGAGTTGCATTGAAGTAGGAGTCATAATGGATTTGTTCTAATTGCAGTAATTTACCTTTTCTAATTTTGATATTCACCATTTTCCTTTTTTTTTTTAAGAAATTATAATTATAATAAATATTTTTTTTTCAAAAACTAACTTATATACTTCCCAAAAATAAATTAATAATAATTTTCAAAAGTAAATATATTTTATAAATTGATTTTTTAAAAAAATTACAGTAACTTTATTTTTTATATTTAAAGAATAATCACCAAAATTGTAATTTTAAAATTTCATTTAACAAAATAGTACTGAAAATTTGCATTTGAAAATTGCATTGTTTATTTAAATTAAAATTTAAAATTCTTAAAATACTTTAATATTTTCATATTACCATTATTAATCATCACTCTATTAACTATTAATTAATAATTGATTAATAATGATAACATTAATCAATAATCAATAGTATGTATTTATACATTAATCAATAATTTTTAAGGGAATTCAACATTTTCACCTTGTCTTGTTAATTTAATCATTAATTAACCTGCATCTGTTTTGTTTAAGTGTGTCCGGTCGATTATATAAATATTAATTTAATTAATTGTCAATTAATTAATCAATAATGTTATATCTTCTATTTTCTTTTACATACAATTAAATTTACATTATTTACACTAAAAATAAAAAAATAAGTTTATGAATTAATTACGTTTTACAACTAGATTATATTTCGTAAAAATAAATAATCAACATCGATAATATTAATATTACAAATAATAAGCCCTTCCCTATTTAGTTATATATTTATCAAAATGATTCCGTAATCTTATAAAAATTTACCATAATATATATATACATATATATACAAATACATAATATCTTTATCTTAATATTTAAAATTAAATATGATATTCATGTATTTAAAAAAGATAAATTCTCTAAAATTTATTAAATATTTATCGAGTTTATTGTAAACATACGATGAGTATAATAATGACATAATACACTTATAAATTTAATAGCATTTTGGGATGAATTTATATTAACATAATTTATTAATATAAAATATAAAATATATGATAGGCATGCATTATATAACAATATACATCGTATGCTCTCAATTATAGAGCATTACTAAATCCATTACTTCAATAAAATTTTTATTTTTTATTCGTAAAAAATAGATAATTAAAAGTAATTTTTTCGTTTCGAATTTTAAAAATATGTCGGAATTTAAATTTTAAACTTTTTTGAAGATAATATGTTATTTTTTAATAAATTTTTTGGCTGTATTTTAGTGAGATTAGTTTTTGAAAAGTTTTGAGTTTTTTTAAATATAATTTAAAATCAATTATTTCAAAATAAATAGTGATTTTTCCTAGATTATTTAAATATCTATAACTTGATGTAGAATAATATAAATATTAATTTTATGTAAATTATTATGAATTTCATTTCAAGTTAAATAATAAATTTATTATGACCATATTAAATTAATTAATATTGATATAATACATAATATATAATACTTTTAATTAATTTAATTTAACATACAATTCATACTAAAAATTTATATAAATACTCATTTTGAAAGTTCTATCATATTTAATATTATTAATTATATCATTAATAATTATTATTGTTAAATTATTAAACTAATTTATTATTTTATGTTAGATAAATTAAACTGTAACTAAAAATAAATTGAATAAATAATATTAATCCATAACAAACATACAACAAACAAATTAAAATTAAAGAAAAAAGTAAAATTTCAAGATTTAAATCTAATAAAAATTAATATATAATTTAGAAAATTTAATAGAAGATAAAATGGTAAGATTATAAAAAAATATATTAAGAATCCATTATTTTAAAAGCATTTTTTACAAAAATTTTATTTTTTTAATTATCATTATTAATTATTAATTACACCACCAATAATTAATACTTATTGATGTTAAATCATTAAAAGGATTAATCATTTTATGATAAATAAATTAAATTATAATTAATAATGAAAGAAAGAAATAATGTTAATGTGGAATAGAATTTTAAAATTTTGAAAATAATAAATTTGAAGAATTAGATTTTATAAAAATTATTTTTCAAAATTAATTATTATTTTTAATTATTTAAATTTTAATAAAGGTTTTTTTAAAAGGAAAAAGGATAGCCCTTCATGATAATAGACCAAAATAACCTAACAACCAACGGTTTTGATAAACATCATTAAAAAAAAAAAAAAAAGAAAAGCGAAAATCTGGATCATCTCATCTCATCTCCTCCATGTTTATAAAACAATCAGAAGTTTGATTTCCATCGTCAGATCTCCAATCTCTCTCTCTCTCTCTCTTTTACTCTCGCGCCAAATACAAATTCCTTTGTCTTTCTTTTTCTTCTTCCTTGTTCACTCTCTCCGTCTCTCTAACTGCCTTCTCCCTCTCTCTCTTTACAGGTATTTATTAGCTTCACTCTCTTTGACGATTTGTTTTGATATCAATCGTTTTAGGGTTTGATTTGTTTATGGTTTTTGCCATGTATTTTCTCTTTTCTTTGTCCACCCACTTATGTGATTAGTATATCTGCGTGTTTGAAATTGTCATTTTCTTGGGTTATTTTTAGGGTTATTGGAACTTGGAAGTTTCTAACTTTGTTTCTCTGTTCTTGAATTGTATTTGTGGGTATGATCTGAGGTTTTACGATAATGTGTTCTTGAAACTATTTATTGACTTTGATGGGTATTGTTTGGAATTTTAGGAAATTTATGTTTTTGAGCATTTTGGTTGTTTTTGTGTGTGTAATTTTCTTGATTTTATATGCTTTATGATAATTTCTTCTTGAAAATTTGATAGGGGAGTATTTTAATTTGTGGCTATTGCTTTGAATTTGAAAAAGTTCATATCTTTGTGCAGCTAAGCTAGTCTATCATTGGAAGTTCCTTTTGATTTTTTTCGGTTTATTCAATTTATAGGGGATTTTGGTTGAGATGACGGACAACCCAACAAGTCCAGTAGGAGGGAGCCATGAGAGCGGTGGCGAGCAGAGCCCACGTTCTGGGGTGAGGGAGCAGGATAGGTATCTACCTATTGCTAACATAAGCAGGATTATGAAGAAAGCCTTGCCTGCCAATGGAAAAATTGCTAAAGATGCTAAGGACACTGTCCAGGAATGTGTTTCCGAGTTTATTAGCTTTATTACCAGCGAGTGAGTTCTTTTGCTTCCTTCCTTGTGTCATTTTGATTGGAATTGGATACTGTTCATTCTTCGTTGTGATTGTTAGCTTTTTGATATGGTTGGAGCACCACAACAATGTATGGATGTCATGTTGATGTCCAGTTGTCCTGTGAAATAAGGATCCACCTATTGATGTCTTCATGAACAAAGAAGAGTTTGATTTCATAATTGTGCATATTGGTAGCTTAGTCAGGTTTTGCACATTGATGTGGCAAATAATGGATTTACCTCATGATTTCTTTCTTGGAAGTTGAGTTTGGATTTTGCTTTTAATACAATGTTTATATTTTGGACAGGATGTGAGTGTGATCTTTATCTTGAAAATTGTGTTGTTGCATCTTGAAAGAGAATAAACTTGTGTGCTTTTTGATTGCACTTTGTAGTGATAAAGGTTATTTGGGAAATGCACTGATGGTAATGTTGGATTGGCTTTGGGGATTTGGGGTCTAATCAAATGAGATGTGATGGGAGATTTTTGTACTGTAGGGCAAGTGATAAGTGTCAGAAGGAGAAAAGGAAGACTATCAATGGAGATGATTTGTTGTGGGCAATGGCAACATTAGGCTTTGAGGACTATATTGAACCACTTAAGGTGTACCTAGCTAGGTACAGGGAGGTAAAGGATGTTTCTTTGCTATTAATGATGTGTGATTTTTTTTGGCGTTTTGTTGGCCTGTTGGTGATTTAATCATTTTTTTTCATTGTCTCTGATTGGGTTTGTTGGCTGGCCTTGAATATCCAGATGGAGGTAATCGGACATTTTTCCTTTTAACCAAGTAGTTTGTTTAAAAGCGTGCTATGTAAAGGCCTGGTTCACATTGTTGTTAAACTTTGACAGGGTGACACTAAGGGTTCTGCTAGGGGTGGAGATGGATCTGCTAAAAGGGATGCAATCGGAGGTTTTGCTGGTCAAAACCCACAGGTAATTTTCTAGAAGCCCACTTCGGAATTATTTATGGATTTTAGTTCTTCATATGTTTCTTCTTTTCACTTTCGTAAATTGATGATAAATATGACAGTTTGCTCTCCAAGGGTCAATGAACTACATTGGTTCACAGGTATCTCTCTCTCTCTCTCTCTCTCTATATATATATATATATATCTAGATCAAAGGAAAAAGGCAAACAAAAAAACTAGATAAAGAAAGAAAGGAATGTTGTGTCACTTTTGTTAAGGTATTGCATAGCTTCAACAATCTTATTCTTCATCATGAATTCACCCCGCCCTCCTTTCCGATCCCGATACGGAGAGATCTCTTTGTGGAACTTAGGAAACTAGATCCAATGAGCTGGATGGAAAATATCGATGTGGATGACAACAGCAGACATATTTGAGAAGCTTTTGTTCAAAATTGCACTGCCTAATTGCTGTTGTAATTAATCAGTATCATTCTACTCATTTTGAGCATTGCTGTCATCACACTAGCTAGAATTAAACGCTTCTTTAACATTCTGTTTCTCAAAGTTAATGATGGTGAAACTAGTTCTTGAATCCAATATAGCTTACAGGAGCATATTATAGGCAGAGCTCATCTACCATCCCTCTAGGTTAATTATTTTGCAGAGAATGTAGAAGTTTGAGATGTCAAGGTTAACATGAACTATTCATGTTATTTATTTCATAAGGTATTAATTCAAACTTTATATGAATATGCTGATTACTTGGCTAAAAGAAAAGGATATGCACAAAAGAAATGAAGAACTCATGATCTGAAATCATCTTACTACATAATATGAATACCTATGCTTCTTATGCTTTGTATGGGAAATATAAATTAGCAAGGTGAAGGTTTTTACCTTGTTTCAAATGAATAGATAATAATAATAATAAACTTTACGAAACCGTTAAAAACCTCGATCGAGACAAGAGGTTAGTGTTAAACATCTTGACAAGTCAAAGCGTAGATTCTTTGCATATTGTATATCTTCTGTAGAAGATGTTCATTCAGGGATTATTTTAATTATATTTCTGAATCTCTGGCATTAACAGGGTTAAGTTTAGAATGTCATTTTATATTAGCCTGTCTTCTTTTTTTGAAGTTTTACGTTCTTATGGTTTTATTCAACTCCTACAGGCACAAGGACAAGGACCGCACATGATTGTTCCTTCCATGCAAGGCAAAGAATAGGAGTTGTAGTTTCTCATTTACGATTCTAATTAATTAAGTATCGAACGCCAAACTGTTTAGTTTCGACGAATATAAAATCCATTTTTTTCCTTGATACTTGCTGATTCTGTTGGAAGAAAGTGTTGATGGCGTTTGTTGTTCGTTCAGGTTTGGATTTGTTGGAGGGCAGGATTAATAGTTACATAAGTGCTGTAAATTTTATTTTATTTTTTTAATATCTTAATATATAATTCCCTGAACCGATTCGAGAAAAAGAAAAGGTAATAGTGATGAATGGAGTTTAGATCTTACTGAATTTCTGCATTGTTTTTCATGATGATTCTTATGTCTTGCTTCATTAAATCTGGTATGAGCAAGTATGTTGTTGCTTCTTGAGCTTTGGTGGGTGTCATATGAATTCTTGTTTAATTTTTCATTTTAAAAAATAAAACAACCTTGATAAATTGTTTATTAAACAATAATAAAGTTTAACTCCTATTATCTGGCACATTTTGTAAATCAATTTTTTGAATTTTTATATTTTAGTTAAATTTTAAATAATTTATAACCAAATTAAGCTATTTATGAGTTAATTTATGAAAAAATTTAATTTTAAATATATATTTTATAAATTTATAATCAATTAATATATAAAAATATTTTAAAATTTAATTATTAATGTAAAAAATTTTTAATATATTATTTTTCTATTTTAAAAATTTTTGATTTTTTCTGATAAATGAAGCAGAGTGTTGATGAAGAGTGATAAAATGACCTCTTTGGTCAATTGCCCCAAAAATATTTTCCATTCTTATAGATATTTTTTTAAAGAAAAAAGAGTATGAAATAAACCATTTAAAAAAATAAAAAAAATCAAATGATTAATTTAAATATAGTCCAAACATACTTTTCAACCTCAAACATGGATATCAAATCGAACCAATCAAATAAAAGGTTGGTTTCTTTAGACAGGTGATGACGACCTCAAATAGCCCTAATGTGAAGGTCCATCACTGTGATAAATGGCACATCTCATGATGACAACACCTTACTATCAGAAAATTTTGAATTTTCATGTCAAACAAATTCAAGATTCTAAAAGAAGAAAAAAAGAGTTGTCCGCAAAATTCTGCATTACATGATTCGTACTATATCATCAAGGTGAAAAAGGCTAAAATGAAGAAAGTGAATAGCTGAAGGGGCAACCAATAACCTTAAGACCTAGGCTTTTCCTTCTTCTCTTTAAAGAGAGCCAATAGGGATACACCAGACACCTTCACGACCTTGAATCTGACTCCAGGAATATCTCCCACGGCATGCCCTTTTCTTCCAAATCCAGCGATCAATACTTCATCCTGAAACAAACTCCCAATTATTAGGTATTGAATACGACTAGTGTTTCAAGAATGCTCCATCCCTTTCCTTTTAATGGTCTACTTCCACTTATAATATTGAGATAAAAAGATCCATTTTATTTCACTATTAACACTCATCGATAAATGCTTATCCAACTCTAACAAGACAAGGCAACTTACTCATTGAATGTTTCCTAAAGGTATCTTAATAAGACACTACTAACAAAAAACTTCCTTGATATTGATGAAATAATCAAAATGAATAATTACTAAGGGGGTAATACAGTAGAGTTAAGTTCCTCGTACTGTACACAACTTGTGCCAAATAATGAAAAAACCAACAAAGTAAACTTAGAAACTTGACCTTGTTAGAAAACTATTTAAATAGTAGATGATAGTGAAATTGCAAGATTTATCTTTCCAAGCTGATGTAAAGCATAGTTATTTATAAATTGGCTTTCAAAGATCATTTGAATTGAGAAAAACGTAATCCATCAGCTGTACAAATACAAGACTTACATTTTCCTCAATGTAGTTCAAGCAACCATCATTAGGAACGAAGGCAGCAATTTTCTTCCCGTTTTTAATCAACTGAACACGAGCACACTTTCTAATGGCAGAGTTAGGCTGTTTAGCTTCAATACCACTGCAAAATACAAATTAGCAAAATCTCTATAGGCATCAAATGAGGAAAATTTTCAGCAAAAAAAAGGCCTACAAACCCAATGAATATCTCACATTTTTTCCAGAACAATCCCCTTAGCGTGAGATGACCCAGCAAATGGTTTCTTCCACTCATTCCCAAGATGAGATTTCTTGTATGCCTTATCAGCCCACCTCTGTCTCCTACGGTGAGACTTCAGCTTACGGGCAGCTCCCATTCCACGTGTTTTCCTGCACGATGCTCAAACTTTGTAAGATCCTAAATCACCCATGATTAGACATATAGAAACCCTATAAAATTAAAATCTCACGAACTTAAAGCTTGCATGCACCAAACCTAAATCGATGTTAGGAAAAAACACAACTAAAAAAATTGAAACCCTAAAATATAACCTAATACGATCAAACTTCGACACAGAAAGTAAACTGAGTGAAGTTATTAAGAAACCCAAACGACACAAAAAAAAAAAAAAGAAACACAGAACAGTAAATGTAAGAAGCATGTGAAAATTTTAAAACCCTAAGAAAAAAGGGGGAAAATTCAAAATTGAACGGGTGAATGTAAAGAGAGTTCAGAGATACAATTCTCACCCCATGTTTGCTGAGAGAGAAGCAGCTACTAAGAGAAGCAGCTACTAAGAGAAGATTTCGAAAAGGAAGAAACACAGGAGAGAAAGTGCAACAAATCTAAAAACCCTAATTTTAAGGATTTTTATAGCCAGTATGACTTATTTTACGGATTTGCCCTTTGTGAGTTTTGGTGCAGAAAGCGCTGTCGTTTTAGTGCCTCGCGATTAAGGTTGGGCTAATAAAAGGCAGCAGGTCTGGACATAATTACACCAATACCATTTTTTCTAAAAAAAGAGAGAAGGAATTTTTTTTAATTTTAAAAATATCATGAAATTTTTTTATTTTAAAAATATTGTTGTTTAACTTTTCTCCATTTTCAAAAATACTGTTTTCTATTTTTTAAAAAAGAATTTATGATGAATAATAATAATGATAATGATATAATTATTAATATTATTATAATTATATTTAGTAATATCTAATAGGTATAGGAAAAAATCGAATCAAATTAATTTTTACAAAATATATAGAATTTAATTGAATCAAAAACATTTTGATTTTAAAATCTATAAAGTAAACTGAACTAATTTTGGTTTGGTTGGTTATTTTAATTTTTAAATCAAAATTTTTATTTTTTAAAAATCAAATCAAATTTATTTATTTGATTACATTTTTTCACTATAGAATATAAAATGTGAGTTGTAATGGACATGGGAGTTGGTTAATATTATGTTGGTATGACTTTGGGTTGGATTGAAAGAAAGCAAGGGGCTATAGCCATCGCAACCCAGACCCACCCACCCACAGTCCATCTCAAGAGCCCCTGAGCTTCAGTGCTACATCCACCGCACACTTTAGTTCCAATAAAGTATATAGTTATTTTTAATACATGAATTAACTAAAGTAATTTTTTAACCCTCCCTTTTTAAATTACCATATTTCACTATAATACATCTTATAATTATTATAAAATTATAAAATATTTAACTATAAAATTTAAATCTATTTATTCTATATTTTATTTTTCAAGATAAGTTTCTCCATCAATTTCTTTGTAATTTATTTTTAAAAAAAACATAATAATATGTTAAAAAATTGAAAGAAAGTAAATGAAATGTATATGAAAATCAAACAAAACATGAAAGGCTAAATATTTTATCTTTTTTGTATATTATTTTAAGTTTAAAATTTAAATTTAAATTTCAAAACTTTTATGTAAAATTATAAAAATTCTCTTAAAATTTATATTTATAGATGATTAATAAATAATATTTTATTTATTTAATTAGATGGACTAGCCGTTGCACATAACTTTTGACCATATCAAAAAAGGAAAAAGAGGAAAAAACAGAAAGAGAAGGGAGATGATTTCCAATGGATGTATACCGTTCGAAGGCAATTGGAATACAGCCATGCAACTGCAATCTATTTTACGTAAACAAGCCGTTAAATTGCATGTACCGCCGGCACTGAATTAAACATATTATATATATATATATATATTGTTTAAACTTTTAATATAAAATATCTAATTACTTACTTTTTTTCTAAATATTATTTTTCGAACAACTTTTTTTTAAAAATAATTTATCATTCATAATAATTAAATAGAATTGATTATTATATTCTAAAATTATACTGTTCTAATAAATATTTATTTAAATTTAACAAATTCTCATAAATTATTCATTTATAATTCAAATATTTTTTTAAAAACAACAACATGTAAATATTTAATTGCAAGAATTTAACAATTAGATAAAATTTAAATTTATCTACATCTATATAAAGTAATTTATAATAAAAAAATTTTAAATTAATTTTTCAAAAAATATGTAGATATTTTGATTAGATATTATATTAATAAATAACTTTTTAATATTGGAAATTAAATATTAAAAAGAAAAGGAAAATAATGATGGTGAGACTGGTCCTGGGCCAGCAAGATTCTAACTGTAATTTTCTTGGGAAAATCAATGCACCTTTCTTTATGCTTCTTTTATATCCAACTCACAAGAGAAACAGACAACAGCTTCGCATCAAAACAGAGGAAAAATCGGAGCAAGAGGAGAAAAGGATGGCAATGGCAGGGAAGATATGGTCATCGTCGAAAGATAAGAAGAAGAAGAGTCAATTTTGGCCATGGAAAATGATTTCGCCGTCAAATTTCAAATGGAAACTCGTAGATTTTCAGTTGAAGATTATAGACAATTTGGTGTTCAAGATTCTTTATGTGGTTGAAGCTATTGTTCTTGTTTCCACTCTCTGTTTTTTCTACCTCTGTTGTGGCTGCCATATTTGATCTTTCCCCATTGATTCTTTATTTGTTTGATATGTTCCTTTTCTTTTCTTTAACCACAAAGTTTCTGTAATGGAGTTCAGAGGATCATACTAATATATACACACACACATACAGTCAATTCATTGATTTCTGTAAGCTGGATTCTTTCTTGCATCTCATCCTTTCTTCTTTCTTTTGTTTATCTATGAATTAAATTTATAAAATTTATGTGGGTATTTAAAATTCAGTGATATTTCAACAAATGCAATTTTGATCATTAAGGGAATTAAAAGAAACAGAGAGTTAAAGAAAGTTGTAGAGAAGTGGAAAGTCCATGGCATATGGTGGAAATGGAAAGTTAAAGACAAAGGGAAACTTGCATAGATCTCGTCTATCTCATTCATTGTATTGGTTTGTTGGATATATATACGAGAAACATGAGCAGATATATTGATGGAATTTATCATATAATAATATATATTGTTTTATACATATTTAAAAATATTATATTTTAAAAATATATGCTAATTTTATTAATTAAATCTATTAAAGATTACTAATTAATCATGAATTTTGATAAATTTTTTATTTATAAAATAATATAATTTTTTTTAATTTATAACTTTTGATTAAATAGTTATTAACTGAAATAATCAAATATTATATTGTCTGATTTAGTTTAATTAAACTTCATTAATCAATTAAAATATTAATTTTCAATTAGTTAAATAATTGATGATATTATTAAAAATTTCACAGTTTAGTTCTAATAATAAGGTATTTCTATTATTCTCGATTTAGATAGATAATCTCACTTTTCTTTTTAATTAAAATCATATTAATTAATATGATATTATGAATTTTAATATAAACATAATATGATAAAAATAATATGAAAAAATAAAATTAAAAAAATATTATTTAAATTAGGTTGACTATAAAAAAAATTTAATAAATTTAATTAATCAATTAACGGATATTTAAACCTATCTGCAGCTATCTTAAAATTATTGCAAACTGCATCACGATGACAGTTCAAACGACTTCAAAACATCTAAATAAACAGATTTCTTAAATTGAAGAAAAAAAAAAAAGGTATGAAATCCTTCACTTTGCAACCAATACATATACAGAATATATAATTCCAGGAATATATGCAATCAACGTCAGCAGCAAAGATATCCAGAACTTCTCCTGCATTCATTTCAAAACAAAAAAATGAGTTAATAATTAAGATTTTTAGGGATTAAATTTTATTTATAAAAATATTCAATCGAAAAATTAGATGCAATTCATAAGTAATAAATCAAGAAAAGCTGGATCAGATGGTATTTAGATAGACGGGTATTGGTGAGAATTCAAGAAACCTTACTGCAACTCCGTAACGAAGGGCGACGCCCAAAGGAGGTATAAAAATTGCCACGAGCACCTGCACGGCAGTCGGACAACTCATTTTCTTGTTTTTGATTACTGTAATTGTTTGATGGTGTTGATGATGATTACTCTTTTTTCTTGCTAATATATAAAGGTGGCGGATATCCAGAAATGTAGCTTCTTCGGAATGCTGAACACCAGTTATAATCTTTTACTAAACTTGGCTACTGCATTAATCACTGGTTTTCCTTTTTCCCTAGGAAATACGAGATAATCTCGTTCGATATTAACACGATTGAATTAAAAACGTGTATGAAAAAGAAATATTCTTTAATAAAAAATGTTAGAATTAATATTCTAAATGTGGGCTAAATATGTAAATGTAAAATAATTTTCTTTGATTATTGCTTTCGTTAAAAATTCTGTACTGTTTTCCTTGGAAGGCAATGAACCTATATTTTTCGTCTTCAATCTCAGCATACCATGATGCAAAGTACGCTATCAATACATAATTGAATTCGGTCTTTTGATATCTAGTAATTTTGCATGATCTAGGTTTTACGAGATTTATGGTTTAGATACATCAAAGTAATGTTTCAAAAAAAATTAAATACTAATGAATGATTAATAATTAATTTTTTAAATTATGGATTCTTAATTTAACTTTAATATTGATCATTTGCGAGATAAGAGTTTATTTAAATAGGAAACATAATCCTATGATGAATTATTGATATATGTCTAATACATCATATAGTTATAACTTTTTTTTCCCTTGTATTGTTCCTACTCTCGTGATTTCAACGTCAAATATTACATTAAAAATATTTCTACACTATTACTTATTTTATTTATTAGTATACAAATTTAAACCAATTTTCTATTACTCAAACTTTAAAAAATAGTATTAAATATTAATATCAATTATGTCAATATCAATATCAATAAAATATTTAATATAATCTATTAATTTATATAACATTATATTATATAATGAAATTATCAAATATATCTCAAATAAAAAAGATAAAGTTTGATATAAGATTGGATTGAATTAGGGATCCGTCTATTTTACAGATAATATAGTCAATTACCATTAAAAAAAAAAAGAACCATCCATGTGGTTTACAAAAAAAAAAAAAAAAAGAAGTCAAATAAATACTGTTGACTTTTATTCTACCTTTTAACTTTTTTTTTATTAATGATTATTCTTAATTAAACTTATTTAAACCTTAATAAGATGGGATGATTTGTTTATTAAGATCTTTGATCGTTTGATTTGCATGGGACATGGGAGGAGGTGTCAACTAATGGATATTCCTATTTTCAATTTTAATGAATAATAAAATCCATAAATTATTTATTAATATTTTTTAATTTAAATTTTATTCTTTATAAAATTTATCTCTGTAACCTATTGAAGCTTGTTGAATAATATAAATGGATCTCTACGCGTCACATTCGTTAACTTAATGCCCATAAATAAATATTGAGCTAAAATAACTAGAATATTAAAGAGTTAAAAATCATGAATTAGTAAAATATCATATAATATTGGACCAACCAAATAACAAAACAGAATGTAATATTAATGGGTTTCACCATAAATAATAATAATAATTATTATTATTAATTAACAGAATCGGAAGGGAAGAAGAGGAGAAATCTGAAAAGAAACGAGGAATCCTGAGTTGGGTCGATGAAGAACAAGCCAGTAGAAGCCCAAGAAAGGGAAGAACATGGGCTATCGTTATAACGATTGGCGAAGGATAAGAAAAACCCCCAGGGAAAAGAAGTGGGCTTCGGTCGACGGAAAGGAGCTCAATTTTCTGTTAATTTCCAGCAAGAAATTATGAGCTAATCATTAGGTAAGTTCCATTTTCTTATAATCCTTTGAAATCTAACCCAACCGTAGAGCTTGGGAAATTGAAATTTGGGTTTGAGATCTAATTATGACTTTGGTCTGTTAATTAAATTATCAGCTTGATTGATTTCTGCTGGAAGTGTTGCGGGAAAGGAGAGACTCGGTTGGTTTGTAAGCTACCCAATAGAGCTGTGAATTTCAATTTCTGACACCTGCTGCCTAGGAAAATTTCAACCAGTAAGTAAGCTGCAATCCACTCTATCCTAGCTCAAATATATTGTTAAGCTGGAAGGTTAAGTTGTGAGAATTGTAAGTTTCGAATTCCCTGTTAGGAGGGTTCTCGCTCGAAGAATCTTTAAAATTAGATGCGATTATTATATGAATGTTAAGAAATTTTAATATTAAGATTAAACTGATATGGTGTGTGTAAAGAACTTATTTGTGAAGGGATGAACAAAAAGTAATTTATTAGTCCCAGGTTTAAGAAATACATTTTTTTTCAAGTGATAATACCTTCTTTTTTTTTTTTTAAAGAAAAAGGTGTGAAGCTCTTAGGCTGAAACTTGAGAAGAAAAAGCAGGCAGACGGATGCTAAAAATTTACCATTGGAATGAATACATAATCATTTAGCTAAAATGAAGGCAAGAATGGTGGGTTGAGAGCATGTTACATAGAAACAAAATGTTAGAAATAATAAAGTAGGATGAGTTAAAACAATTAGTAACGAATTAATGGCTATATCAGATTGTCATAACCAAGTAGTATAAGGAATTAGAAGAGAAGTTGATTGCAATATGCTGAACTAGTAATATCAAACTGGTATTATAATGACTAAAAGCAATGTCAATTATATAAGCTCATTGGTTTACTAATTTATATGGTATAGTATTATTACCTTAATTAAATTGTTTGAATTCAAGTTAAAAACATAATTGTTATAGTTTCAACTGATAAAATACAAACCAAATCAATAAGGAATTGAAGTGACATGATTATTTAATGGAATAGTAACATGATTATATAAAAATACTTTAAACATGTTTCATATACTCAAGTATGAACTTATATCTCATTCATGTGGTATTGTGTGAATTGCAAATTATAAAATGTGCTGTGTTTATGAAATCAGTTGTAGGATTGGGTTGAAGTGGGGTATGATGAGGAAGTCGAATATACAAGTATTTTAAACTGTTTAGCAGGTGAATACATGTTACAGCTAGCGAAAAGGAATTAGAATCATGAGAACTTCAGAAGTAGAGGGCTTGGTTCTTAGAATCATAGAGGATACACGATACATTTGAGGTTTGTGCACATATATGTCTACTTTTAATGAAACTTATAATTTAAATTGTCTTGCATGTTTCTACTTTTGTCAAACGAATTTTTAAAGTTATGATTTTTATCATACTGCATTTCTTGACCCTGATTTGTTTTGAATGTTTAACTAGTCAAACCCAAATTTTATGGAATTTTTTAGTATTCTATTGATTTAAACCATTATCATTTGGATTATGTTGTAAACTACAGAACATAAATAATTTACTCCAACAAAAGATTGAATTATATATTTATATTTTATTGGTTTGTAAAGATATTGGTTTTCTGTGTTTAAAACGAAAACTTACAGTTTTAAATTGTTATGCTAGGTTTTGGTTTTGCTACTTTGACTATTGAATGATAAGTTTCTTGCTAGTAAATTTTTAGGATTTTACTACAATGTGAATTACAGAATTTCATGGAATTTATCTGATTTTATTTACAATATATGTCATGATTTATCATATTTTACTCTTGCAATTAAACTGTCACTTATCATGTTATGTTTTATGATGTTATCTGAGAATTTGATTTATTACGTTTTAGATTCTTATAACTAGCTATGAGATGAGATTATTTGATACATTATTTTGGGGTGGAGTATAGGGAATCCCTCGATAAAACTGGATATCACTAGGAGGTTGAGTATATGAAATCCCTCTTGGTGAGGGGTGTGCACTCCAGAATTCGGGTGAGGTAGAGTACAGGGAAACCCTCAGTGCGGTTGAGTATAGAGAATCTTTAACAAAACACATGTGTATCGTTTTATAAAGTTGTTACATATTGATTGAGTTTTATATGTTGGTTCTATGAAATTGTTAATGATATTTAAATGTATGTTTTATTAGTTGCAATGAAAGATTGTTGATACTTTATATCGTTGGATTTTTTACAAATTTTTATATGATGTTTCACATTACTAGAATTTGAGTTTATTTATGGTTTTATGGAATTGCTATGTACTGATATTTTAAATGAGTAAATAATTATTTAAAAGTTTTCGGTTATTTACTTTTATTTTGCAGTCTTTTCAATTTAATATTATGTAATTTAGTTTTATTTCATTGGCATTATTTAAATTAATCCACTATTTAAATGAAATTTTATTTTCACTTTCAAAATTTTAGTTTTATTTATTATTCAAATGAGATTTGTGTTCTACATTTTCACGGTTTCATATTTACTATAAAAGTCTTGAGAATTTCAATGGTTGATTTTGCAATTATATTGAAGCTGAGGATAATCTTAAACAGAAACATTGCGATTCAAATGGAGTCTGCAGTTGCTGTTGATCAAAGTGAAGATAATCATCCATCTCTATCGTCCAAAATTGATGGTAGTGATGGATTAGCTAATGCTTTATCTACAATGCTAGCAACTGTAATTAGAGATTTTGATTTTAAAGCTGAAGATACCATTAAAAGTCAAGACCACCTCAATTCCTCGATTGATAGTCTTACTCGAGGTAATTGTATTTGGATTTTTGAATTGTTTTTTTTTTTCTTTTTACTTTATAGCCCCACAATTCAATTTTTCAATTTCTTGATTTTTTATTGCTATTGTTGTTGTTATTGATGTGTGGTGTATAGAGCTGGATCAATTGCTAGAAGATGCGCCGTTTCCATTGATTATACAACACGCTGCAAAGATTTCAGCTCTTAGAAAGAGAGTTTATGCATTGAATTCTCTTGTTAAATCTATACAGAAGCGTCTTGATAATCTAGACCGACTGCTCTCAGTTGGACCTCCGCAAGGTATCTTTCTCTATCTTCCTTACGGTTGGTGACTTCAAGTTACTGATAGTTTCATATGTTTTCAGAAGAAAATGCAGTCAGCTACTGGAATCACCTACCTGGAACAAACAAACATGGCTGAGGTCAACTGGTGGGTTTTTCTTCCCATAATTGAAGTAAAGGTGTGTGATGAATTGACAATTCTATACACAAATTTTGCGTACACAAGTTCTTCTTCCCATCAATAGAGTTTTTGAGGTTTTACCAGTCATATGATGGGGGAATTATTTGTATTGTTGGTGGGCAGTAATTTCATGATAATGCTGTTTTTGGAGGAGACTTGATGCTTAAGCATTCGTTATCTTTTCCCTTACAAACCAGAATCACAGAGTCAATTCTGATGCCATATGAAATTCCATTTTATTTTACGTTGAGTTAACGGGGAAGAAGGGTCCAAGATGAATTATAGGTTTGTTTTTGGAGTTGCATTTGTGTACCCATTCATCAAAATAAAACATGGAGAGCCAAACCAGGCCTTTCACGAAGTCCATTCATATTACAATAGGGAATGGAATGCAATTATAGTATTTACGAAGTATCTCACATGTAAAATTTACAATACATGGATCAGTTAAAAAAAGCTCACTGGTATATAACTTGATGATCATTTATATACATGTACATATTTGTTGAATGGAAAAGATTGCTTTTCATGTAAGATTGAAATGAGTTAGGCGGTAAAGTCCATTAACATTCACTATCGTTGAGCTCATTTAGCAAAACTAATGGAAGAAACAACAAGCAATGGACGAGGCATTTTTTGAACGATAGGTTGGGAACCAAATGTCCACGATCGTCCCAAATATATCATAGATTTGTCATATGCACCATATAATTGAAATATTTTATGTTTGTAGGATTTGAAATATCATTTGTATGTGAGTTGAGAGAAGCTTTCAACTTGCTCGTCTACTGGTTGGAAATGGAGATCCCATAGTTTCTCCTATGTCTCTGTGCATAGAGCAAATTATTGTGCCTTTTGCATTTGACTTAGGATCAGCAGAGAAAGAAGCTACTTGTTTCCACCTGCTTCCTTGTCATTGTCCTTGCTTGCTCTCTACAAATACTCCCCATATGTCTTCACATTTCCTGCACCCCAAAATTACAAGCCGAAACGGTCTCTCATTTCCAATGAAACCACTTCTTTCCCTCATCCTCTGCCCCCTCTTCGTTCTTGTGGGGAATGTTTTTCAAAATAATTAAGTTTTTGTAGAATTAAAATAGAGTTCAAATATAATATAATTAAAATGTAATGATTTTATGAAATAAAAAAATCATCATGAATCTTTCCTAGAGAATTTTGATAGATACATGCATCCGCGTCTCATATCAACTAGGTAGAAACCATACCGCCACCTTTATCATATCAACTCAAATTGTCAGTTTGATTTTTATTAATTTATCGATAATATTATTGAATTCTTTAAAATATAATATTAAAATTTACAATCTTTATTTTTCTGTCAGTTATAATGTTATGCTAAAAGAGATGGTGCAATACTTTGATAATATTATTAGACATAAATCATGGATGGATTTTATCTATTAATTTAAATTTCTAGATTGAATAATTTTGTTATATGATATTAGAATCTTTATGATCTAAAGATCTAGAATTCAATAGTACCATAATATAGATATAAATTTATTTACGTTCATATTTCAAGTCTAAATGTACAAATTTTGATTCTTTTTATCTTTTATAATTTTAAATTGTAATTAATATTATATACATTAACTAATACATTCTAAAAGCCTCCTTTTCATTTAGTTTATTAATGGAATTAGTAACATTTATTATGAAATAATTGATGTTGTAATTGACATTATGTATGTAGCAATTATACTCACATTTTGTGCACATGAATTAAAAGAAAAGGTGTGTTCATAATTTTTAAATTTATTTTAACAACCTTTCAAATTGACATTTAAGGGTAAAATCATTTGGAGATTAAATTATTAATATACCATTTAGGTAGTTATTAAAATATGGTGGTTGTGATTTTGATTTTGGATTATTAAAATGGACGAATCATGATTATAATCAATTAATCATTATTTATTAATAATTTGTATATAAATATATATAAATTATATACATATATATATAAGCTATCATGATTTAAATTATGAAATTTCATTTTAATTCCTTCATAAACTGATTTCTAGCTCCTTCATTACAAGTAATTTTTTTCTTAAACTAAGAGAATTTAATAATAGTAAGAAAAAGCAATTCTATGAATTATTGACATTTTTCTACCAAACAAGGAAAATCTTCAATTCCATCCTATTCATAAATTTTATTTTTTCATTTAAATTTTAAAATTTTTTAAAAATTTAAATCATCATATAAAATTACATTACTTATTAATAATATAATAATATATATATATATATCAAAAAATATTAATTTGATATTAATTAATATATAATTATTATTATATAATAATTAATATATTAATATTTAATAAAAATTAATGTATTCCGCATGGTTGTAGATGCCATGGTTTTCCATCCCTGGTTTTCTATCTCCATGTGGATAATATATTTATTTAATTCAAGTTGTTTCCACCTTATCCATGATCCTATCCTTGGGCTTCTATAAATATAAATATTATCAATTGTAATTTATAATATAAGATTATAGATTTATTAATAATATATTGATATATTTTATTAAATATTAAATACTAAATATTAATTAATTTTTATTTATATATTAATAATTAATAATAATCATACATAATTAATATAAAACTAATGCATATTTGACATTTTAAAAAAATTAATATACATAATTATACTATTAATAAATTAACAATTATATATAATATATAATTATATTATTAATAAATTAATAATTATACATGATTAACCTGATTATTAAAAATTTATCTTTTGAACGATTGCTTTACCTTATCGTGCTGGAGCTCATGGTGATGCTGCAGAGTCCAGTCGAGGATTCCAAACCCTCGTATGGTGAAAACCGTCGTACAATAAACAAACAAAGCAGGGTATGTTTGGAGCTACAATAATAATGGATGTACGATGAACTTTTACTTTATAAAAATGTATTAATTTGGTATAATAATTTTATAAAATTTGTAATTATTAAACTCGTTATATGATAGTATTATTATCACATTGTATGATCGATGCATTAGATTGCTAAGAAAACTTTATCGTGATATCAAAGCATGGTTTCTCCTTTTTCAAGACAAACGTAAATGTCCTTTTCCTCATACCATTGTTCTAGCAGTGTCTGCAAACTCATGAAATTGCAAACAAAATTAAAATAAAATATATAATATTACGAGCCATTTGTAGCATCATTAATGAAATCATCCGCCCAATGCCAACACTTCACCCTTACACTGGCACATTGCGGCTTCTAGTGCCGTCAGATTAAATCATTTTCCAAGCAATAATTAATAATCTTCATTTTAATATAATTATTTATCTAAAAAGAGAAAGAAATTTCCTATCATGTTTTTTTCTAAAAGAAGTTTAATCTTGGCCTTACACGTGGATTCGCAAACACTCGGGAACACATCTCCCCGCTCTACATCTCTCTTACCTGATTGCTACAACCTTAATAATTAAGCAAAAGTTTAAATTCAATATAAAGCAAGGTTATCCGTAAATTTATTATTTTACTTTATATATCCAGATACCTAAAATCCAAATTTGGATTTTATTTCTTTTAAATGCTTCTTTCAGAATTTTTAGAATATTAAGTAATGATTTATATATTATTATTTATACTTGCAATGAAAAATAATGTTATTTTAGAAAAATAAATTAGGTTAAATTAATAGTTGTCTAGATTTTAATGCCTTCCAGTTAATTTTTTTTAACAAAACGCTAACCAACATGTCGTTTCGGGAGACACTCCCAACTAAATTCAGTGGGCCACCGCCATTATCTATCGCCGCGTAGTATGGGTCGACCTGTAATTTTGCAAAAATTCAAAGGACAATATTTAATCGTCTATCCTCGCTCGCTATATATATCCATCTCAATCGTTTCGTTCTTCTCACGCCAAAGAAAGACAAAAGTAAAAAAAGAAAAAGAAAAAAAAAAGTTGAAGCGAGTTTCAGAAGCGGTTACTAATGAAACGGCATGGTGTCTTCGTCCTCTGCCTGGTCTTCCTTCTGGCTGCGACTGCATCTGCCGTTGGTCGCAGTGAAATTGCTGGAGGATGGAGTCCGATCAAGGATTTGAAGGACAAACACGTGGTGGAAATCGGGAAATTTGCGGTTTCCGAGTATAATAAGCAAAGCAAGAAAAATTTAGAGCTGCAAAGCATTGTAAAAGGTGAACAGCAGGTTGTGGCGGGCATTAATTATCGGCTTGTGTTGGCGGTGGTAGGCGGAGTAAGTAGCCATTATGAAGCCGTAGTGTGGGAAAAGCCATGGGAGAAGTTTAGGAATCTGACATCGTTTACCCCTTCTGCTTTTCATTAGGGTACGTGAGTTCAATTTTACATATGAGAGAAGGATGTGGTGTTTATTATTCTAATTAAATAATAAAGGGTTTGTTATTCTAAGAATCATTGGATTTTGTGTTTATAGTAATTAAATGTTGGCCAAAACAAATTTAATCGGTCGGAGAATAAATCAATACACAAATAATCTGAATCGTTTGTTAATCATAAGTATCTTTTGGATTGATGGAGTATCCATGTGGTTCGATTTAAGACCGGAAATGCTAAATCTTTGACCGCAACGTCCAACAAATGCAATTTTAAACTCTCTTTGGAAAATTAAACCAATAAATTCGGCAGCAGCACATTTTGCTTATAAATAAGGTCAGGATACATTTATTAGACTTAATTTATGTTTCTTATACACGTCAATTATTTTATTATATTTGACATTAAAATTAGATAATGCTAGTATTACTGCTAAATTGGGCTTTCTTTTCCGATGAATGGTGTTTATAATGGATAATGGTTATTAAGGAAGGGAAATTAGATGGAATTTCAGTTTTTAGCTTGAATTTTTGAAATTTATGATTAATTTTTATTTTTTTATTATTTTATCTTTATATAAAGACTATATAATATTTTTCCATTTTCCATTGCTAACGTCACATGCTCTTATACTATGCATGAACGACGTCTCTGATGAAAGTTATATATTACTTTTTTATTAAATATTTAGACATTTGGTATTTCAATAATCCTATGATTGTTAGATTCAAGTGAGTTTAATAATTAAATAAATCGAAATATTAATGGATAAATTATTTGGTTTATATTTAATCTTTGGGTTTATTTGTTTCCAAATAATTCAAATAAAAAATTGTAATATTTACTAAATTTATAAAATTTTATTATTTAATTATAAAAAATAAAAATAAATAAAATATTTAATTTCTTTATATAATGAAATTTTGATTTTCATCTATTAGATGAATTTTTTTAATTTTATTCATTATTTATCTATAAAAAATATTATCAAAATATATAGATAATTTTAAAGTTATAGATTTAAAGTTTATATAATTTAAATTTATTTTAATTTTTTTGATAAAATCTTGTGGTAAATAAAAATAATTGATTTTGGTGTATTAATAAGAGAAAAGAATGAAGATTAGGGGAGAGGGGGGAGTGGCGCACGTGACTTGGCAGGGAATGATGCCAGCTGTTGCCAGCTGTTCAATTCCCCGGAAGTCAATAAGCTTCCCTCTTTTACGTTACTGCCCACAACCTAACACTTCTCCGTGATATGATTGGGATATGAGGGACATGTTTCTTCATATATATATATATATATATATATCAATTGAATGTCTTAAATTTATCATTTTTTTCCTTCTCCAAAACAAATCGTTAATTCCAAACAATTATAAAAGAAATACTTTTTTATATTGCATAAAAATAATTAAATTAAATTCAAGTATGAATGAAAAAATTAAATTAAATCAATAAATTAAATTTATTTTAATTCATAAGTTTTTAAGTTTAAAAATTGTGTTCCAAAACTAAATAAAAATAAAAAATAAATTTAATTTGATATTAAATTTTAAAAGTTTTGATAAGTAAATAAACTTTAAATGTGTTTAAACATGTAGAAATAATATATTTTTAAAGCAAATATTATATTTTTGAATATTTATATATATCGATCATCACTTTGATAATACAAGAATAAGAAATTGTAAAAATAAATAAAATCTGACTTATAATAAGTATTATATAAAAAATACTTGATTCATATCTGGATATGTAAACTAAATTGATAAAAATAGTATAAGTTAATTAACAATAAATTATTATTAAAAATTTAAATTTATTTACTATAATTTATAATATTTAATTAATTTTACACATACTTTAAATAAAGATAATTATTCATAAAATAAGATGCTTAAAAAATGTATATATTTAAAAAATTATATATAAAATTTGTATATTTCATAAAACTAAATATCATATAATTTAAATATTTTTAAAAATTTAAAACACGGTTTTTATATAATTTTTTTCTTATTTTTAATATTTATGAAATTTAATATATACATATATATATATATATATATACATTTTATTTACTTTTATTAAATTTATAAATAAATATATTTTATTCAAATATTTAAAAGCATAATTGATTATTTGTTGGACATGATAAAAAAACAGCTAATGGATGTTTAAATTCATAAGTAATAACTATTTCAAACTAAAATCAACATAATAATTTTTTTGATGATGCATAAAATCGGTTAGCGTATAAATACAGTTATTTTCACATGCAATATAAATCAATAAATTTTAAATTTATAATCCTTAAATTATAATTACGCCACCGCAAGAATACGGGTCGCAACTGTAGTATAAGGGTATCATTCACTGGGACCAAGAGCGGTTAGGTACTAGCTATTGATTTTATCAATTATCTAGGTAATTCAACATTATAGTTTATTTAATTAACTAAAAACATAAACCAACTACTAAATATATATAATATATAATTAAACCTAAGGTTGAACGATGATGAACAAAGATTAAACCTTCATTATCAATCACTTTACCAACTTCAAAGCAATGTTTAGATGCAAAGTTTTTTCTTTCAAAAGAGTCTTTACCTACTAAAGCTAAGCTAACACCCTACTTTCGTGACTGTTAAGATTAACTTTAGTGATTAAGTTCATTTACTACACCTTGTGCCTCCAAATTAATTAACTCTTATGTCTAGGCAGTTATCGTTCAATGTTCTTAAATTCGTTCGGTTAAGTTAAACCTTCTTTCAAAACGATTAACAAAACTAATTCGATGTTTTCATGTAAAAGGTCCCGTTCTAACAATCAAATATCATAGGTATGAATCACAATTTAAGAATATATAGAGATAAATGGATTCATAATAGAAAGAATTAAATCTATTCAAAATATCATCCAATCCCTACAACTGTCAAACCATAACTGGAAAATAAATAAATAAAAAGGGTATGAAGAATAAAGAAAGTAAAACCATAATAAATATTTAAAACTAAAATATAAAAAGATGGAGATGAAGAGAATCTTGATCAATTCTGTTGCTCTTGTTATTCCGTCTTTTATTCTTCTCGATTCCTCCTTAGTTGCTTCCTCAACGTC
>CANYBF010751292.1:0-10131 GCA_948192965.1 Dalechampia spathulata
AAAATTTAGGGTTCAAAATAAAATCAAATAGCTTGATGAGCTAAAAATCTCATAAGAGATGACTCATGTAAAAATTAGGGTAAAAATACAACTTTTCTAAGTTGAAAACCTATAAAGATAGCTTAGAATTCAAATTTGCAGTAGTAGCAGACTACCACTGAGGCATCTAGATTGATCCTATCACATTCTATCTAGCCTAAGGATTATCTCTACCATTATTATTAGAAAAGGGGTCCGACCTTGCTCCATCTGGTATATCACTGGACCAATCATTAGATCCCTATGGCTGGATATATTGATAAATAGAAATTGTGCCAATAATCCAAATTCTGCTACCTTCAACCATGAAAGGGTAGTTACCAACTTATGCCTGCATAGTCAAAAGATAGCAGCAAGATCAACAAAGCCCTCTATAGTCAGTAGTGACGTTGCTGTTGTTAGGCTAATATCGAATTCCTTGGTAAGATAAGGAATTGCCTCCCCAGTAGGTGTCAACATAACTAGCATTGTAGTCATGATGTGAGTGACTTTGAAGATAGTTGTGAACTCCTCATACATCAGACATAACTCCATGTATTTGAACTAAAATACATGGGTCACTATCACACTCGGATGGTGGAACATGCTTTCATAGGGTGATTAATAATTAGAAGTTCATTAACTACTCAGTAAAGGATTTGTGAATTTTTTTACATCGACGGAATATATTCAGTCTATTTGAATAACTATGTTTTTTTTATAACTAGTGGCTTTGACATAACCTGTCATATAAAACATTCACATCATAGATATGATATGCCATCTATCATCATTCTATACCTAAAAATCATTTATAAAGTTTAGATAATCTACATACTAAATATTTTTAACATCTTTACTAATTTACAAGTTCAAAATATTTTACTGACTCTAGATTGTATGATGATAGTTACAAAATAAAATATCTGTTAGAAATATATTACATGGTCTAAACATAGTTTCGAGGATCATTCAAGTCTTGAAATTATCCTGACTGAACTGGTTCCTTACTGGTTTGAACATCCCCCTGAATTACCTTTACTTGCATTCATCAAATGATAAATAATGAGTATAAAATTCAATGGTGTCTAATAATAAGAATGTTATGAATCAAATTTAATTATCTACTCATAATATGAAAATAATTAATAAATAAGAAAATTAAGAAAATCCATAATAATTAGTCATAATAAATATAACAATAAATAAAATCATCCCATAAATATTCAATTACTCTAATGATGATAAGTAATAATTTCCAGCAACTATCATTGTAAATAATTCAACTTTCCTGTAGTTCAATCAAAATGCCTTCATGATAATCAATATAATAGTAATAATAAAACCATCATACCAATATTGGATTATTATAATAATAAATAATAAATTCGTGCTGCTAATTCTATATACTAGATAATTTTCCTATAAATCGATCATAATTTCGCTTTATCATTCAATAATAGCAATAAATGCTTAGTATCAACGAATGTAAATTTTAAAATTGCATTCCTCTTTCTGCATAAATATGATATGCTATATGATAATGAATGTAGATGTATGTTGCATTTCTCTTTCTTTGTCATTTCATCATTCCTCTATGAATTCACTTTTTTTGTGAATTCATCATTTTTTTGTGAATTCATCATTTTTTTTATGATCATACCAATCTCTATCTCTGATTGTGCACAATCTGCACTAGGCATATTTTCAATGATTTATTTATTTTTATGAGTACCTTTATATTTTTGTATTTCTTTTATATCTATATCTATATCTATAATTGTAATTGTATTAATACCACCCTTATATCACCATATATATATATTTATATATATATATAATTGTACCTATCTTATTCCTCCATAATGCTATGCTAATGATTTATGATGCATGAATTTATCATGTATGCAACTATGTAATATCGATACAGTTGTAAAAATAACATTTCAAAATGCATCAATACATCACATATCCAACATCAACATAAAATAATTAAATATTCATAACACTTTGCGTTATGAAGCTTAAATCAATAACAATGACACAACTGTAAATCTATAACTATCTAGAATATCCATATATCATATAACCATCATTAATGAATAATACTTAGATATACATAATATTTTACATTCCAAAGCTTAAATCATCCAACTTTTTATATTACCTACTAATACGGATCTACTATATACATATGGAGTTCAAGAGAGCACAAGGAGTAAGAAGGAAGAACCAGTAACTCTTTTAAGTGGTCTGGTCATAAGGTCATGTGCAAATAAATATGAAGCAGCCATGAGCTTATTCATTCATTTAAGAATAAATCACAATGGAGCTTTAAGAGTAGGCCTTCCACAAGTGTTATCTAGAGTTTAAAGGGGCTCCTGAGGCCATAACCTTGCTTGAGGCATGCAAAGAGGACAATAAAGACTAAAGTATATCATTTGGGTATTAGAATAAAGCCATAGTCTTATTTTATAAGCCTATGAAGGAGTAAGGCATGATAGATTATAAGTTAGGCCTATTTAAAACCCAATAAGGAATAGTAGTTAGGCTAATTCCTAGCCTAATTGGTTTGCATGAATTTCCATGTAATTTTAGCTTTATTTTGTTTATTTATCTTCTAAGTTAGAGTAGAAGTAGAATAATCAAGTTTATCTCGGCTTAGACTTTCCAAATCCTACTTGGATTAAGATTTCCAAATCCTTAAAGGAGTACGATTAGATACTACTATAAATAGGTGTTTTTGTAAACTTTTATAAACATCTTTGATCAATAAAATTATTATTCTCTGCATAATTTTAACGTGTTAGTATGATTAAAGTGAGAGTTAGGATTTGCTTCCTTCTAATTTCACTAGGAATTAAGGTTAACTTATCAATCTAATTATGATGTTTTCTCTTCTTCTATAAGCCTGAGCATTTGTGTTTCCATACTTTCTAGTTTAAGGGTTCAATAGGGTGGGAATTTAAGGTGTTTTTGTAAACTTTTATAAACATCTTTGATCAACAAAATTATTATTCTCTACATAATTTTAACGTGTTAGTATGATTAAAGTGAGAGTTAAGATTTGCTTCCTTCTAGTTTCACTAGGAATTAAGGTTAACTTATAAATCTAATTATGATGTTTTCTCTTCTTCTATAAGCCTGAGCATTTGCGTTTCCATACTTTCTAGTTTAGGGGTTCAATAGGGTGGGAATTTAACTACCATTGGACCTATATCTTATTAGGTGTAAGGGTTTGTGACATTCTTGTCATTAGGTTCCACATCATTTGGTATCAGAGCCAAAGACAAGGTAAATTCTTATTTATCTTAGATCTAGGATTTTCAATTTATTTGTTACTAGTTAAATTTATGTGTGTCATTTAATTTATTTAAGTTTCTAAGTTTGCTTGAGTATTGTGTGATTTCCTTTATGCTTTGTTCTAGCCGTATGCTTTATTATTGAAAAGTTTTTTAAAAAAAGAGAAAATGAAAAGCAAAGAAAAAAAATATCTTCTATTCTAGCGTGATAATTGCAAGTTCACTCGTGCAAGAGAATAGTCATAAACCAACTAGAACACTTTTTTTGTGAAAAAGTGAAGAGTCTTAAAACAACCAAGACACATTTTTTTCTTGTTATTCTAAACCATCTAAGACAGCTTTATATGAAAAGTGAAGAGTCCTTTGAAAATTGAACTCCTTGATTATTACCTTGAACTATCTCATACACATACACTTTTGCATGAGTAGAGTTTAAATCAAATTGAATTGGCATAATCTTTCTAATTATAAAAAATAAACTTATTGTTTCTTGCTTTGCTTGGGTAGATTTTAAATAGGTTCAATATTAAATTTTCTTTAGAATGAATCAAATTCATACATCTTAACCAAATTATCTTTGCTTGATTCTAGTTGTCTTATTTTCTTGTCTTAGCTAGCTTTTGCCTCTTAACATTATCAGAGTATTATTTGCATGTATTTACACTCTAATTATTTTAATCAAGTAGTACATGTCCTTGTTCTTGTGCTACCATCCAAATCATTTAAAGTCTTCTTTCTAGAACTTGAGTTTTTTTATTGTTTAAGTTATTCCTTGCTTTTTAAATGTTTCTCTTACATTGATTTTATGTGCCTTGATTATGAAATTCAATTGGAAGAATTGTAATAGAGAGGTAAAAGGCATAAATGAATGATTATTTCTTTTGTGGGAAAAGCTAAAAGAGAGTAAACACTTGAGGGAGTGATTTCTTTTAACCTTTACATTATCTTTTATGTCTTTGGCGATAATGAGTTCTAGTAAGCATGTTAATAAACAAAAGGATGTGCCAACAATAAATCCTTAATTAATACTTTTCATGGAAGCAATCAATGGACAAATGGAGAAGTTTCAAAAGCTTATCTTTGAAGAGTTCCAAGAAATCGAATCAAATCAAAGTGCAATAAGGGGTGATATGTGCACACCAACATAAAATCTTCAAAGGAGCTATGATGGAAGATTCCAACTGATAAGGGGAGCTAGAAGTAGTGATAAATAATTCCCATTGCAACATATCCAAAAAGAGGAAGAAGAAGAAACCACAATTAATGGTCAAATAGATGGGAACTTGGGAACCATTAAGATGATAATACCTGAATTCAAGGGAAACAACAATGCTAAAGAATGCCTTAGATGGGAGAGGAAAGTGGAGATGATCTTTGAATGCTAAAACTACTCTGAAGAGAAGAAAGTAAAGTTAGCAGCAATTAAATTCATTAGCTATGCTATGTTTTAGTGAGATCAACTCAATGCTAATTGGAGAAACAAAGGAATTTGACCTATCCTAACTTGAGAGGCTATGAAAGAGGCTATGTGGTACAAGTTTGTTCCCACTCATTGCATTAGGGATCTACACCAAAAGTTGTATATATTAGTGCAAGGAGGAAGGAGTGCAAAAGACTGCTATAAAGAGATGGAGATATGTATGGTTAAGGCCAACATGGAGGAGGATGAAGAGGCCACCATGGCTCAGTTTCTTGGTGGCTTAAACAAAGAGATTATTGATGCCATTAAGCTTTATAAGTATGATACATTTGAAGAGATGCTTGATATGACAATGAAAATTGAAAAGCAAAGGAAGGGTAAGAGTAACAGTAAGTTCCAAGGGAGCTTTAGCAACACTTGAAGTTCTAAATGGAGTAAAAGGGATGAAAAGAAAGAAGTTAAAAATTCACAACTTCTAGGAACAAGTTTGGCTAACAAAGGAAAATAAGCTATTCAAACCGCATGCCACATCCAAATTTGGTGTAACATACTCTTGTAGAATAGTTAATAATCCCCCAAGTAAGGAAATCATTAATTATCCTACAAAGGATCTATACAATTATTTTTTGTTTTCAATTTTTTTAATTATATTATATGATATGTACCCATAATTTGATGATACCTGTAAACATACCTGTAAACATGGGTAATATTAATACACAATAATATGCATCCATTATATCTTATGCATACATCATATATCTATCATTCCTAACTATACTGCCATTCATCATATGAAATTTGTGTATTTAGTTTTACATAATTGTATGGTATGATACTACACACAACAAAGGTACATAACATAAGCATTACTATTGTAAAGGTTAATACAACAAGTTGTATATATAAAAGACATCTTAGAATATGTTACATTTGTCCAACACTGCTTTGAGAATGAGATTTTTCAAAATCACAACCTCTCCTAACTGTAGATCAATCAATCTAAACTCTTGTCTGAAGGTCCTGTATTGTGTTCATCAAATGATATAAGTGTTGAGTATAAAACTTAATGGTGTTATAAAATGAGCAAATAACATGATCACATATCATAGATAACATAATGAAATCAATTCATAATGAACAATCATTAAACAATATAATCATATCATATCATGTCACTTTGCATCATTCTTTATCTGTTATAAGCAATGCATATAACATACTATGTAAAAATAAGGATAAATACCATAAAAGATCCATTGTAACTTTCCTATATCAAATACAATATTTGAACATTATTGCTCTGTATACTTTTCTATATAAGCATAATTGTAGTACATTCATTGTTTCATAACTGTACTTTCTTGATATATGAAAGATAATGTATGTCTGTGAGAATGCAATCATGCTTTGGATTCTCCTTCCGATTTTCCTATAACTTTGATTTCTTTTCTGTATGATTATGCACAATCCATATTGGATCCATTTCTCTATGTATCGATGTTGTATCATACTCTAGTTCTTGTAGGAATATAATATTTCTCTATGGTTCCATGATAGGAACCTATACTATATGATTCCATCGAGGGAATCAATAATAACTTTATGACCTAGTACGCTTTTATTGAACATTGGATTATATATCACTTTATTCTCTCCCTTATATCCCCTGTATGATATATCATGAATGTGCCTTTATGTATGAATGATTCATAATATGATCCATAATTAATGCTTTAATGATCATATGCAATGATGATCATATGATATCATTCATAGTATAAGTTCATTACATTGATATCATAAGCATATAAATGAGAAGTCATTGTTTCAAGACTTTGTGTGAGGTCATGAAGTGAATAAAACGCTGCTATCACTTTGCTCTTATCGATAGTTTACGGAGGAGTTTGAGTCTTGTTTGCTGAACCTATAGAATTTCCATTTCATATTCACTTAATAAAGTCATTCACAGATTGCACTTGATTTATCATCATAAAGTATCCATATCCAATCATAATATGTAACCATAATCTAACTTTGATTTGTAATGAGCATACAAACATAATGTCATCTCATAACATTTTAGACTTTGCAAGTAAGAGTCATACATGCCTTTCAGCCACTTTAAGTCTTTAAATCATAATGTCATCCTTTAAGTGTATTTAAGCATCATTAGCTTTTATTTGCATTTATGATAAGCCATTATGCCTATACATACCATTACACACCTTTACGTTCAAGTACAAGTGCATATATATAAGTCATACACATGCATATTGGTATGTACTTCAAGTATCTAGAACATTGAAGCATGTATAAGACTTGTCGTAATATATGTGAATATATAGCATTAACTTTATTTCATACCTCTAAGTGTGTATTATTATGTATAATGAAGAGTTATAAGGTCTAGGTGTGTATAGCATTGAATTTAGAAGCCTAAAATGCCCATTCATTAAGGTGTTGAATCATAAAAGTCAAGTTACTATTCATTGGTCATGTGCACTATTCATTTGGCATGTTTTACTATTCATTTGGTCATTTTCCTTTCATATTTCTTACTCTTCTTTACCATATTTACATGTACCATTAAGAACTCTTATTGACCATTTATGGACCATGAATAACATTTAATTTTAGTCCATCCTCTCGTGCATATCTTAAGGTATTAAACCATGCAAATAAAGTACCAAAACATGCCACAGGAAATACAAGTACCCTTTTTGCATATGTTGGGACTAATTGAATTTTTAACATTAGCAAGCCATATATCATCAGAAACTAGACTCATCAAGGTTTGATTCAAGCTATAGCATGAAATTTAATTCATCCATTAAAAGCTTCCAAAACTTAGAAGGCTCCATGCCTTAAAAGCGCCTGCTGAAATGCACTAAAATGCAAATTTAAACATCTTTCTATCAATCATAAAGCATGTTAAACCTTAGGAACACCATTAATCATCATTCGCACACTTTAAATAGTAACTAAAGGGACATATTCAAGGGTTACAAGTTAGGGATTTACATAAATTTCACACACCAAAATTGAAATTCCATTCGGTTGCAAAATAACATGAAACTCATCACTTACCTTTCTTATCTTTCATTATTCACTCCAACACTTCCATTTACATACAATTACCATAACCATACAGCAACTTCCCATATCATTAAAGAGGTAACAATCATAAAAGAAGAAGAAGAACATATAGGTATAACACATAGAACACCAAAGCAACATGGAAATCGAATTCTTTACATGATTTTACCTTAAAATATCATTTTTCTTTATGTTAGAATACAAAGGAAAGTGAGAAAGAAGAAGCTAAACATATTATGGTGGAAGAAGTAATAAAAACTGACTTATTGTTAAGATGAAATAAGACTCAATTTTGACCTTATTGAAAATTAACCAATCAAAACCTGACACCTTGCAAGCTTATCTTACCTTACTTAATTCAATTTATTTTCTTCTCTTCGATTCTCATTTTTTACATGATTTTCATGTCATGCTTGCATACAAAAGCACTCACCTTTCATCAAGGTGTTATGAATATAAGTCATACATGTAATTGTTTCCAATATTAACCTTAACTTTTCATAAAATACCATTTATATCCTAGCTTACCATTTAACTCACCATTGCTTCTAACTTCAATTTAACTTATATTTACACATTTAAACTATACTTTATCATACAATAATATGTTAAACATGTCAATGCATCACCTTATACTAATAAATTCCATCATAAAGCTTCATTTAAAGCATTTAACAAAAGCATACCAAATTCTCATCTTTAGTGCATATTCACTACTTTAGTCATCTTTTAATTTTGTTTTAATTTCTTTCTCTATCAATTCCATATCATATGGAATTCCTTTATCTATAAAGCACTTCATATCACATTCATAATGTTAAAGTATCCATGCATCATAACTCATTCATGCATTTCATGCACTAATCAATCATTCACTATAACGCATGCATAAAATGTATGTACACAAGGATGTTTTTTTTATATGTGTATGGATGTGATAATTTTCTCCCTTTAAAAAGAATTTTGACCCAAAATTTGAACCTGAATCAATAGGGAATCAATGGGGGTATTGTTGCCTAATCACTGTGTTGACCCTGACTTTTCACACTCGTGCAATTTTGGGTTCCTGTTGATTCAGTTTGGTATTAATCTCCAACATCGACCCCGATTATGCACATAGGCCTCTGTAGCTTCCCCTGAGTATTCTGGAGCACAGAATCCATTAGAGCTGGTGGGGCCCACCACGGTGCCTGGCGGGACCCGCCACCCTCATTTCCCTATCTCGAATGTTCTGTACATATAGAACACACTTCATTGTTGCCTACGTGAGGCAAACCACATGAAATGCAAAATATTGCATTTTAGGCATTTCACTATTCATCATGAATAGTGCATAGGTGGGGCCCACCACCTCTAGTGGCCTACTCTATGTATTCTGTACTTACATAATACATTTTACATTTGCCTTACGCAAGACACATCTCGTGGCATCCTGAATGCCATAATCCGAGCCCGCTACACGGTAGGGCCCACCAGGTAATAGTTGGAATCGCTACCCATTGTAAGCCATTCTGAGTATTCCGTACGCACAGAACACATTCCACTTGCTGCCTTACTCAAGGCAAAGCGCTCGGCATGTTATTTACCACCTTTTGGACCCATTACGCTGTGGGGCCCACCGAGGGCATTGGTGGGGCCCACCATCTAGCTTAGCCTATTTTGGGTGTTCTATGCACACAGAAAATGTTTTCACTGATACCTACGTGAAGCATGACTTTTGGCACGCCAAATGCCACTTTTGGGCCAAAATAGCACCGCGGGCCCCGAAACGAGGCCATTAGTGGAAACTAGTCGTTCGGGGCCGAATTTGGCAAAACTTAAAACTGAAAAGTGACTCGAAATGTTGTTTGCATCTCTAATGACATATGGCACGTGTGACATTTTGATCATACTGGCCTGTGCGCATTGCCTGAAAACGCAACATGCGTAGCACATTGCACAATGCGCTACGCATATTACAAAATAAGATGTTTGGTGGGGCCCACTTTCGGGACCAAATTAGGAAAACTTTTCTTCATGAAAATGTCTTAGAATGTCAAATGACGTATGCATTATATTTCTCCCATACGAGGTGAAATACACATAGGTTGAATATAGCATGCGCGTACTATTTGAAAGGAAAAGACGTTTGGTCGGGAGCCTTTTTGGGATCAAATCTGGATAAATTTTGTACTGCAAAGTGTCTTAAAATGTCAAATGACACATATTTAACATATGGCTCACATTACATTTTGCTCGTACGAGGCGGAGCGCATTGCAATGTGCCTAGCGCTTTGTATAATGTGCTACACA
>CANYBF010751424.1:0-19287 GCA_948192965.1 Dalechampia spathulata
CCATTAAGCCTTATCATTTGCGTTTCCATACTTGCTAGTTTGGGGGTTCAATAGGGCGGGGGTTTATTCTACCATTGGAGCTATATCTTAGGTACGTGTGGGTTTGTGGCATAATTGCCATTGGGTTCCGCGTCACCTAGAGTCTCTAGTGTGGGTGTAACATTGGGTTTATGATTTCTTTAATGTTTTTGCTTAAACACCCACTATCTTCTGATTCTACATGCTATGTATGGCTTACATCAATTGATATATGGCTCACATCACCCTACATGTAGCACATATAGTCCTATTTTTAGTATATGTTATGCATGTCATGCTATATGCTATGCATATAGTTGCCACAATTTCATAATTTCATGATTTTTTAATCATTTTCACTTATTTCTTTGATGCTAGTCAAAGTTTTTAGTAGCATTTAAGGTTCTACAGTAAACCTAATCATCTAAATTTGTCAAACATTACTTTAATTTCATTAATTCTAGCTTTAAAATTAATTCTCAAGTTACAAGCCTTTTTTAATTTGATATTTATTGTAATTGATATGATTGGAGTTGAATTGGATGCGTGAACCATCTCTAATTGATGTTTAAGAGATATTAAAGTCTTCCAATTTCATTCTTCATGATCAATTTTCATTGATTTTGCCATTAAATCAATTAATTTTTCATAATTCCTTGACTAATTCTATTTTGATTATATTTATTTGTCACTTGACATGTTTGATTGGATTTGGATGTTGACTAATTCTAGAGTAATGCTTGATGATCTTGAGATCTTTTAATTCATATCCTTGATCATTTTTTGCCTAAAAATTGATTATTTTAACATTTTTCACAATTAGACTTATGTTTATTACATTTTTCATGATTGTTACCATTACATTCAATGGACTTTGACCCTTAATTCATGCTTTCACATTACATCATATTGGTTAATCATGTCCCACATCTCTCTTTATTGCTTATGATCAATTATTTATTACATTCTCCATTTGTGCATTGCTGCTTGAGGTTGTTTTCCCCAACAGAGAAGATGTTGCTTGACATCTAAGATTTTTATATGTATAAAGACCCTTCATAATAGAATAGGCCTCTATTTTATTAGTTTTTCCCTTAACATGTATGATTAGCTTTATTCATTGTGTATTCACTATATTCCTTGATCTCTTTCTCCATGCCATTAATTTTATTTGTGCTGCTATGCCTCATTATGCTTCTATACTTTATTATGATGCTATGTCATATTACCAAGATTTCCATGTTAGCTCTTCATATGTCATGCTTATGTCATGTCATTCCTCACAAGTCATGTCTATGTTATGTCATCATCATATATCATGCTTATGCCATGTCATCTCTCCACATGTCATGCCTATACCATGTCATTTCTCACATATCATGCCTATACCATGTCATTCATCATGTATCATGCCTATGCCATGTCATTTCTCATATGTCATGCCAATACCATGTCATGCTTGCCATGCTATGATTATTATCATGCTATATCACGTTGTATGCTCTATTCATACCTATGAATGCTCACCTGCATACCCAATCTTTAAAGGGTTTGACTTAACACTCATGTTATGGGTTAGTTAAATCAAATATGATACCATCCAATGGTGAGTCCATTTTGTAACCCTAATGGGTCTTTATCATTCCTTGATGGAGCCCCTTGGGAAGACTTCACTTTAACTCTAAGCAGGCCTCCAATGGTGTCTATTACAAACCTTGCACTGGGTCGTGATGAAAGCCTCACCTATAGTGGCAACTTCACTAGGAACCTACGATGAAAGAGTGGTGGTATTTAAATTTTAGAGTTTCATATCAATTTTCCTATCTTAGTCGGGTTAGTTATGTTGCATATCATGTACACCATTTATGTCTGCATGCCATATTTATCCCTACTTAACTAGTGATTGTGAGTGAGTGAGTACCTTAAACTCCATTTGACTCCTTGGAAAGCAAGTTTACCTTCACCACTCAATACCTTAAACTCCATCTGACTCCATTTGACTGTCGATGATTTCTAGAATGGATAAACACTAAGTATAGTTCTATATTGATGTTTCCATTAAGTTGGATAGGTTTTGGATAACGTGGTAGGAGATCTTAGCCTGTTTTTATTGGACAAAAGCCCATGCAGCTAACCATAATAACATTTTAAAACTCGGATCCCTTATTTGCATGTTATATGAATCTATGTCTTATCATATTAGTGGATTTGCCTAAATCTTGCTTATTTTCCCACCTCATATAGCTGCTAAGAGTTAGAATTATATCATAATTCTTTGATGGTTGCATAACCTCATGCCTATTTAATTGGCATTCTCTTATCATAGCAATATGATCACTCTGAAATGCTATCAGACTTTCACCATAATCCCTCATATGATTGGGCAGTGATCAATCTTTACTTGTCTCACATATTGAGAGTATCATGCCTTGAGTTCCCAATGTGAGTCTGAGCTGTCTTTGTAGAGGTATAAGGATGGTAGGGAGAGTCATTATGTCTTACGTGTTCACTAACCTTTTCATATTTCTTTCTAACATGCATATTCATGCAAATTATCATTAACCAATTTCTTTTACAGCCATAACACTGGATATTTTCTAGCACAAGCCATGCATACATTCTATATATTGCATCATATGCATAGATAAAACAAGTGCATATACATACTCATGCATCCATGCTAACTCTTTCTGTCATGTGGAGAATAATGATAGACCCACACTCTACTACATCTTCTTTTGACATTGCTTGCTTAACCTAGGATGAGACTTCTCTTATTACTATTCAGATCTCATAAACCAATCCATGGAGAGGTTGCTTACTGTTGACCTTAAAGCTCTACTCCAAAAGTAGATCAAGGAAGCTCTAACCTCAATCCCATGAAGGATAAAGGGAAAATGGTGAACTTGATGTTGAGATAAACAATGACACATTGTTCCATATGCATGATGTTCGTAAGTTTGAGACCTTTGCATTGGAATAAAAGATAGAACAATTGCAGTCTATCATCAAGACTAAGGGGATGAGGTCTAATCTAAACTTTGATGAGTTCTCTATTAGAGCTATCAAGGGGTTACCTAATAAGTTTAAGCTCCTAGATGTTCCCAAGTACAACATGGCTAGGGATCCAAGAAAATATATGAAGACTTGCACCATGATGATGAATACTAACTCAATTGGTGTCCTATTATCATTATAATTGAGAATACATAAATTATATTTCTTTCTAAATCATCATAGGCCTTAAGAATATCGGTGGATGACTTCAAATTTGTAGCTATGAGTCTAAATTTATGCAACACCTTTGAAGGAAAAACATCCACGATCCATCATTAACCATGATATAAGGGGTAGACTTACTAATCATCTCCACTTGAATAAATAGTGCCTTATTGTGACTTCTTTACTCTTTAGGAAAACTTGCATTATAAAATGCAATCATTGAGCTAGTTAATTATTTCCCAACCAACTATGGTACCAACATTTTTATATATTCATTTGAACTTTGATAATAGAGTCTAAAACTAGAGATTCTAGTAGATAAAAAGAAACTATTATAATCTCTAGATGGGGTACTCTATTATAGCTAGGTAAAGAATTTTTTTTTTGTTAAACGATAAAATTTTTCAAAATTAACTAATTTACCAGAATTAATCAAAGCTTGAAAAAATATTTTTCAAGTATTACAATTATTTATATTATGGTAGTGATGCTGATGATAATGGGAAAAGGTGGTTGTATCTATATGTACAGGTAGAGGATTAAAAAATTTGGATTCAAGTAGTTGACTTTTGTAGATGGGAAAACATCTTCAATATGGTTTCCTTGTTCATCCAATGAGAGAAGTAGTTCATAAAGGATTCATTAGACTTTTTCTTTACAATTTATAAATCTAGTAGAGACACTTCCATTCTAGAATTAAAGTTTTGTTGTTTATAAAATGCAGAGCATAACAACTTCCAACCTTTTGCAGTAGCTTTCTTCATCCCATAACAAAACCCTCTAAAGATAAATTAAACATCTTGATAATTTGATCATCAACTAATTAATTCATGCTCATCATCATAGCATATTGCTTAAGATGGTCCTTTTAGATCACCATTACCATTATACTTCATCAAGGTTGGCATTTTGAACTTTGATGATAAGTCTTCGATGGGATTCAAAGAGATCTCTTCAAAGTCAAGACCCTTAACAACAATTTGCTCCTTTATTAACAACTGCAATTGCTCCATCTTGTAATTCATAGAAACCATCCAATCTGGCTCCTTATTTGCTTCAATGGTAGAAGTAATAGGTCAAAGTGGGACCTTACTAGTGTCAAAGTCAAAGTTATCAACATACAGTAGTTGCTTCCTTTTATTAGTTCTAACCTCAAGTAAGGAGTACTTTCTACTACTACCTCTTTGATATGATCTTTGATAGCAATTTCAAAATCTCCTTGTAAGAACTAGGTCAAAGCTTGGTTTACTATGGATAGAAAATGGTTTGCATGGAGAACTTTTAAGGATTTTATTTTACCATTCAAACTCTATTTCTAAAGATTGAAGGGTTAGCATGTATGCATGTGATGTCATAAAGGTGATACGCAAGATGTATGCATGAACTCATTCTAAAAAATCCCACATTATGTTACAAAGAATATGGTTAGAAAGAATGAAATACAAAGTGCATGGATGTATACTATATCTAAGTCATATGGTTAAGATTGAATATGGTTACAAAGAATATGGTTAGAAAGATTGAACTCAATCTAGCTAAGATTTCATGCTACAATGTTCTTATGTTTATCCAATCAAAGAATCAATGATAATCATTAAACTATACCTTGTGTCTATCCATTCAAGGAGTCATTATTGATCTTAGGTACTATACAATGAGTGGTAAAGTAGAAATATAATTCCAAGACAATAAAGACTGAGAAAATGTATCCCTACAATTACATAGTTTAAAAGGATCATAAAGGGGTTGAGAGAAGAAAATGAAATGAATGCAAAATGAAAAACATAGTAAGTAGTTAAATAGGAAAAATAATGATAAAAATTAGATATGTCAAAATTACCATTATTTATCGTAGATCCCTAGTAGAGTCACCATTGTGAGGAAGGTGTTAATTTATCCAAAATAATTTATAACCATGATATTATAGACTTACTTATAAAGAAGAGGGATTCTCCTAAAGGGCTTCCTCAAGGAACGCACAAATTCATAATGAGTTCTTAATGGAGTCACCATTTTGTATAAACCAGGAAATGTGGCAAAATTGATCCTAAGTAAAGTGCTCAACCTAACCCTTTAGAGGTGGGTTCGGATAGTCTAATATACTATGTTTAAGTCATATAATTATTTTTATCATTTAATTAAATATCAAGTTTCCTAAGCAACTATATAAGCATTATGCATTCATAGATTTCAAATCATATATGAGAAAGAGATAAAAAGAAGATAAAGGACACAAAATATAATTATGATAAGAATTATAAAAAATAATAAAAAAGAATACATTCATAAAAAAAGCTATTACTCATTATTAATGAGCAAAAGAATTAAATTTCCTATAAAAACACGCATTAATCCATATAAAAAAAGCAGTAGAAGAATATAATAACAAAACATCATCTCAAACATTTATTATCATCATATAATAAATATCCATGCAAACATATTGTCAAATCATAAAGTTGCATAGATAACTTCTCTCTTATAGAAGAATTGTGTTAACAACTCTTTCATGATAAAAGAGTTGTTAATGCAATTATTCTAATAAAAGAAAAGTTGTTAACTCAGCTATATGAATAGTAAGCAAAAAGTAAAGCATTCATTTAAACTAAGCATCATATATCATAATAAATTATTATCTCAAAATGGATATCAAGAATAATTGATATTTAATCATATATTTCATCATTATCATATCAAAAATATAACACAAATGAACACATTTCACAGTAATTAAATAACAAATAAACTATATCTTGCTTTTATCAAGAAGAAGTTGCATTAACAATTGTTTTCCTTAATAAAGAGTTGTCAGCAACTCATTCATTACAAAAGAATTGCTAGTGAAAATTCTCAATGGAAACAAAAGCAAGGTAAATCTTATACAAAATTAATAGAAACATTCCCAATCTCAATTCATCATTTTAACATGAAAACATAAAGAAAAGAAGCAAAGGGGAGTGAAGAGGGCATCTTTCATTAAGAAAAGGTAAATATATTTCATTGTTAATGTATAATGTTAACCACATTATTTTAAAAATGAGACATTTTTCAAATACTCAAATATCATGAAATCAGACATCTGGAATATAAACATTTTATGAAATATTTATGTTTTAGGTTCATTTGGTTTATAAGATTTTGAAATGTACATATTTTTATTAAATGTGTAAATTTTAAAATGTCAATATTTAATAAATGTAGACATTTAAAAATATATTATTTTTTAAAAGCATTTATAAATTGAATAAGGATAAATAAGATATAAAATATATAGTTATTAAATCTAACAAATGTTAAAAATGAGACATTTTTCAAATACTCAAATCTCACAAAATGAGACATTTGGAATATATGGTATTTTATGGAATGTGTATATTTTGTGTTTGTTTGGTTTATGAAATTTTGAAATGTGCATATATTCATTAAATGTGTACATTTTAAAATATAGATATTTGATAAATATAAATATTTGAAAATATATTGTTTGTTTTATAGTATTTATAACTCGAATAAAAATAAATAAGATATAAAATATCTATAGATATTAAATCTTGTAAGTGTTAAAAAAAGATTTGTTTGAAATATTATCTCATAAAAATGAGATATTTAAACTATATGATATTTCATGAAAATATTCATATTTTGTTCTCAATTTTATAAACCAAATATAAAATTTCATCATGCTTCATTCCGAATGATACAAATCAAACAAGTCATTTATTCTTAATTTTACAAAGCAAATAAAGTATTGTATCAAATATATATTTGATGAAATATTTCATTCTAAATGATTCTAATCATATAAACCTTAGACTTCAATGTAAACATTAATTTCAACTTTATTTAAGTAAAATTATGAAACCATTATTTCTCAAGAAATATAATATAAAAATATTAATAACATTTTCATCTCAATATAAATGCTAATTTTACCAAAATTACTTGTATATATATATATATATATATTATTACGGACTTGCACTACCTATAAAAGTTCTAAAAGCATCCCGTTGAGACGAATGGATTATGAATATGTTGATGAAATTAGTTACAAAATGCAATTTTTTGACAATGAATTCACAAGCAAAGCAGCAAACGTAGAGAGTATTATTGAGGCTGCTCAACCTGAACAATCTTAGCAACTCACACTTGATGACACAAAATCAAATCGTGAAAAAACATTCCCCAGACTCCTCATGTTATCTTTACATAGAAACAAGGTCTGCAGCAATATACATGAATATATACCAGGCTAAACATAAACATATCTTCCAACTATATATTTTCAAATTTTTTCACAACTGTATGTCTAGCGCCATAATTATCGCTCGGATTGTGCTCGGTGATGATCATCTCTGTATAGCTATTGAGTGAGAGGTACGCACTCAAGCTCGATTTCCAACACCCCTCTCTCGACGTTTTGTAGCCTCAGGCTTATGTCTTGTTTTACCTTGCCATCTACTGAGGTGATGATACCATCTTTCAGTAGAGTGTTATCCTTGCTTGCTACCCACTTCCCAAGCTGCATCGGTTCATTGATTGTCGAGGTTTCGTAGGCTTTGGCAGCAGCAACCAGCGGTTGAATGTCAATTTCTGCTTCACCCATGAAGTCATCGGTCGTAAATGTATCCTTATCATAGACAAGCTGCACACAAGCACCATAAGATATTTACTTCTAAAGAGTTTTATACGAAAAAGAAAAGAGGTAGATAATCTACACAGATACGTCGAGTGTTTCAATTCCATGATAGGCATACTCAGCTTACCACTTTCAAAGCAGGAATATGTTCTGGGATTGATAACATTAGACTTTCATTCCAGACAGGATTCAGGTTGTTCTTTATGACACGTGTTCTCACCGACTGCAAGTTAACATAGCTTTTGTATCAGCTAGAGAGCTGAATGCATTGTCCTCTGCATTTAATATGAACATTGTTGTAATGCTAATAAGCTAGATAGGAGAAGAGGCTCACTTGTTGACCCAATGACAGAATTACATAAGGGTCGCTAGTGACCATATCTCGTACAGCTAGATTAGTTCCTCTGACCACATTAACTTTGATTAATCCAACAAATTCCACCATACCTGCCTGTAAACAGAAAATTTGAGGCAGGGAAATCGGTGAACAAAAATGAAAAATCCAACTATGTAGATTTTGAGTAAGATAATCAAGTGCAAAAGAAGGAAGAAACTTGTAGTCCATAAACTCAACTGGATACTAGTAAATGTAACAGATAGAGAAAATCACTACCATAGAGGTGCTTTTTTTTGGTTGCTTGTTCTCAGATTCTTTTCTTCCCCAGCTGTTGCGAAACGCATTACCAATTCGGTGTTTTGTTGCTTGCTTGTCATAATGTTTTTTATCTTGAGAATAACTATGGGCAGCTGATGCAGATCTTAGGGGTTTATAAGGGCAGATCATGTTGTCATTGCGGCTCATAAATTCCAGGTGCTCATATTTTCTCCTATGTATTTAGAGTACAGATCTTGTTTAGCATAATGTAGATTTTTTGAACGAGTTATTAATTCTGCACAAGCACTACCTAATGAAATCAAAACGATCCTCTATAGTGGCCTCAGGCTTCGGTTTTTTGCAATCAATTGGCATGGTAGCTTCATACTTTTTATTCGCTGCAGAATTCCCACCTAAATCAATAAAGCTGTTCACCTGATCGTCTGTCCATTCATCTAGCTTAACTGATAGAACCTAGCATAAAGTCAAGATTGAACTAACCATCAACCCACTGAAATAAATATCTAAAATACAATAATATTGAAGAGAATAAGTGTGACAACAACAACATTTGTTAATAAAGCTTTTAAAAGGTTTGAAAATTCACGTTCTAAGCAATCAGTAAGAAATATTTCCCAAGGTAAAAGCTAATGCTATAGCCTATAGGCTAACATTCCTAGCCTTAAACTGAATTCAACAATATTGTGTAAAGAGAGGCTAAGCACATAACAAATATATTAGCTTCTCCAATTTAGTAATTTAACCATGTACACTGTAAAGTTTTGAATTGCAGCATCACAAGATCAAACAATCTGCTAGTATAATGCAGGACAGAAAAGCGCACCTTTGATATATGTACTCCAAGGCTTCTGTGAACACCAGAACACTTTATACAAATAAAAACTCCATGACTCAGGGACCTGTACATCCAAAACAATTTGTTTCATAGGATAACGGTGGAAATAACATCTGAAGTGAAGTACAAAGAGCTCATACAAAGCTATAATTCACATATTGGTTTGGTGGAAAAGCAAGATGGAGAACAAATAATATCACAAACTTACACCCATTTTGGATCAGGTGATCCACAATCTGCACAAATCTTGTTGCCTGATTGGTTTAACAGTTTCTCCAGTTTCTTTTGTTGACCTGATAAATAAAGAAACAAGGTTACTCTTGATCTGTTAGATAGCCAAATTAGGTAGTTAATAATGAAAGGTAGGGAGACAAAAATGAAGATCTTAGAGCTCAACTTTTATATTGCATAATCAATTTGATTTAAGAGCACTACCCTTTCTGAATGCAAAATATTGACAATCACCTGAATTTTTGTGTCGTTCCTTCCGGCTCCAACAGTATTTGTTGTCTTGAAGGAAGAAATCTTGCAATAGAGTGACGGGTGCTGCAAGTGCAACGTATTTAATCACGGCAAAATTTCTGGCATTTGCAGAGTTAATTTATAAAGAAATTCAACTGCTGAAATAAAAGAAAATAATATTACAAGAACACAATGCTAACATTGGCTGAATCATTACGAAAGCACTTAATCATGTGAACAACGAGAAAGTTCAGAACAGATGTTTCATTAGGATAAGAAAATAATCCCATTTCCAGAATTATTCAACACCAGAATCTGCATTCTAATTACCCCGATCACACAACACCGATCATACTCCCCTTCCTTCAACATTAATCTGAATCGGCCTCCTTAAAGGAATCAGGATACTCTCTGTCGTTGCATATAATGGTTTTTTGTAAAATATGTTTTGCCATTACGTGAAGCATCAAACTGAGGCAAAATGAGGCACGTTCCCCACGTAGATAAATTAAGCGTAAAAAAGAAAAGCATGACCGAAGGAAAAGAGAATTACCGTCAGAATTTTCTCGACTTATAGACATTTCTACCTAGCCTTCAAAGAAAAAGAAAAAATATATAAAAATCAGGAACGTCTTATACAATCATAGAATTGCCATTGACTACCTTCTCTGCATACAATGAAAGGGGTATTGATTACACATAAAACAAATTTTTTAAAAAAACACAGAAATAAAATGCCAAGAACAATACATAGCATCAAAGACAAGGACAAAGACATGATTAATGAAAGAACAAAGTAATTCCTACAGATTAAAACAGAATCCGAATCGACAAAAGAGCCTGAACCAGCTCTTTCCCTGCATTAAACTCGCAAAGTTAAAAGAAAAGGAAACCACAAAGACAGGAAATAAAATATGTTAGAAGGGAAAACACAAAAAGGGATTCTTACAAAACTGTAAAAGAGAGCAAAATCCAATAATTGGGATAATTATGGCGCTAACATCAGTCAGGTGAGACAAATGGTGAATTATTTTTTAAAAGATAAAAAAACCCTTTTTGAGGGTGAAGATGAGGGTGAAGAGAGAGAAAGGATAAAATAGAGAGGGGGGGGAGGGGTTCCTTTTCAGGAAGGCAACAAAAACAAAGATTCCGAATGCTATGATTAGAATAATAATAACAATGATTATGACCCTTTGATTGGATTTCATTTTATTCTTTAATAATTGATTTTCTACCAATTTTTCAAACCTCAAATCTTACTTCCATAATACATTTTAAATATCGATTCCAGCTGGTTGGGATCAAGCGGGTGGAATTTTGGGATTTATTTTTAAGGATGTTAATTTCATTTTATTTTTAATTTTAGTGTAAGATAGATCCAAATTTCAATTTTTCAATATTAATTTCATTAAATGACTCAGTTAATAGTAAAATAAAAAACATGATTTGCTGGTACTGTTGTTCATTGATAATTTTAACATTTTAGTAGATCTAGATTGTAATATCCAAAGTTTAAAACCAATTATTAAATTAATTTGAATTAATCATTTTATATAATTACAAATGTGATAAAATATAAAGAGCTTCATAAGAAGAATATGAATAAGGAAGGTAACAACAGGTATTTATGATCTTAAATAAAAATAGGTATTTACAACCATAAAACAAAATCTTTACCAAAAGTTGGAATAACTAATCTTTCAAATATTGATTCTTATATTTGTCAACTATTATAAAAGAAAATATTAAAAATTCCTCAAACTTCTGGTTAGTCATAAGCTACTAACAAAAGAACAATTAAAAGAAAAAGAATATTGTAAGTATCATAACTTATACAATCATATAACTAATGTTTATTATACATTTAAGAATTTTATATATGATAGAATTAATGAAAGGATGTCAATCTTTAAAAGTAGGTTCTAGCTATTGGGCTAAAATTTGAAAGGAAATTATTTTGAAATTATTTATGGCTACTTTATTATTCTAGCTAAGTAACCAGTAATAAGTTATGACACCTAAAGTTTCCAAAGGCATTCAATAAGACTTAGAAAAATAGGTTACTAAGACACATAATTACTATATAAAGGGAGCAAGATAAAGAAAAAAGATAGATGTAGATAACAATATATTAGCCTATTAAGTGCAAATTCAAAAGAAATTTTATAAAGATGTTGAGTTTATTAAAAGTAAGATACAACATATTTAGAACAAAGTTTCCTAGTTAGGGGAATTCTAACTACTTTTAAACATGCTACAATAAATATCATTTCACATTAACATTCTAAAAGATGGATCAAGGAACTACAATTAGAGGCTTAATACCTTAAGCTAAAAACCAATGATACCTATTATAGAAGCATCATTCAAGCACCTAACTTTAAGTGATTAAAAAAGGTGATATTTGAGAAGCCATCAAAATTTTTTATTAAACACATCAAGCCATTAACATTAAAGCTCATATGAATGACAAACCATTTTTATGGTGTTGGTTCATAATGGTTTTATGGTAAACATCATGCCATTATAGGTCTTAATGGCACTTGGAAAAATATAATAAGATCTTATTAAAGTATTATTATGAGAAATTATAGTAGATAATAATACATCATTAGTTGCCTTCTTTATAGCAGCCATACTTTGCTTGTCACACCCATTCGATGAAACATGCTCCCATGGAATGATTAATAAATATTATATAATTAGAAATCCATTAATCATCCCATAAAGGATCTAAAATTTTTTTAAATTACGTATTGTACAAATAATTACAGCTAATGAGTTTACATTACATTACAACTAATTAATCATCCCATTTGATTGTTGTATACATATATAAATCTACAAGAGTACGTTGGATTCCGAGCCTTTCACTTGCAAAATGTCACCTGCTAACGACCAACCAATCTTTCCTTACTTTAATATCGTTAACCTACATTCATTAAATGATAAACGTTAAGTATAAAACTTAGTGGTATTTAATAATAAGGATGTGTGAATAAAATCCAATTATTTTGTTAGAATATTAATACAATTAATAAATAAATTAGTTAAGAAAATTCATAATAATTATTTATAACAAATATAGCGATAAGTAAAATTATCCCATTAATATTCAATTTTCTCTAGTAAAGATAAATAATGAATTTTGACAGTTATCTCTGTAAACAAATCAACTTTCCTGTAGATTAATTAGAATGTCTTTTTATTAGTCAATATAATGGCTTTAATAAAATCATTCCACCAATATTGAATTATCATAATAATAAATAATATGCTCCTGCCGTCAATTCTATATAATCATCAATTTTTCATACGTTGATTACAATTTCACTCTATCAATCACATAATAGCAATAACATGCTTAATATCCATGAATGCAAAATTAAAGTTGCATTCCTTTATTTCTGTAAGAATGATATGTTATATGGTAATGAATGCATATGTATAATGCATTCCTCTATTCCCTATCATTTCATCATTCCTTTATGAATTTACCTTTTTTTTTTGTGAATTCGTCATTTCTCTATGATCACAACAATCTCTATCTTTGATTGTGCACAATCTGTACTATACATATTTTTAATGATTTTTTTATTTTTCCAGTACCTCTGTATTTTATGTATTTTTTTGTATCTATATATGTAACTGTACTTGTATTAATACCACCCTTATATAACCCTATATATATATATTATATTTATATATAACTGTACCTCCCTTATTCCTCCATAATGTTATGCTAATGTTGTATGATGCATAATTTTAATGCATATGTGTTTACATAATAATGACACAACTGTAAATAATAACATCTAAGAAAACATCAATACATCAATATAAAATAATTAAATATTTGTAATGCTTTATGTTACGAAGCCTGAATCAATAACAATGACATAGCTGTGAATCTATAACCATCTAGAATATCCCTATATCATATAACCATCATTAATGAATAATAATTAGATACATATAATATTTTACATTCCAAAGCTTGAATTGTCAAACTTTTATTTTACATGCAGTTTCATTTATAGTAACTCTATTATTAGGCACAAACTTATTTCCTATCATTCATCATTACTTCATAATGTATGTCCATGTATATATAAGGCATAAATAGTATCAATGTATATAAGTAAATAATTTTTGTTACAATTAAAAATGTCAATTCATACAAATACATCAGCCATTATGCTCATTATGCATTCATAACTTGCTATATTTAAATTGCACTAACTTATTGTGATACTGTTATTTCTCAAATTGAATTACCAAATAGATGATGAACAACCATACAAATATTAACTCATAATCTTATCATACAATAATTGCCTTTGAGTTGACTATTCACTTACCTGTTAATCTCTTATATACATAAAGAATGAATAGTGATTAAATACAAACATGATTGTAATTATTCAAGTTGATAAAATATAATGATTGTATGATACACAATAAACCATCATCATATTTCTTTTATATAATTAATACAATTTATCGAATAATTTTATGTATAAATAATTATTAATAGAGATAAACATAATCAATAATAAAATATTAATAGATAATTCTACCCTATTCATTTATAAATAATTAATAATAAGATAAACATAATCGATAATGAAATATTAATAGATAATTATTTGTAGGTAGACATTACAATTAATTATGAATTTTACGTGCAACACTAGGAATGAATAAGTACAAATTTGGTTTAGCTCATCTAAAAGTTCCAATAGTATCTATTTATATGATCTAAAAATTGAAAATTCCTTTCTTGCTTAGCATAGGAGATGGAGACCACAACAACAAGAAGAGCAAGAAATGACGCAAGAAAGAAGAACTCTTAGAGATTTTGGTATACCAAATCCAATGAAGAACAATAGTAGCATTGTTGCTCCCTTTATTACTAATAATAATTTTGAAATTAAGCTTAGTATCATCCAAATGGTGCAAAATAATCAATTTAGGAGACTACTTAGAGAAGATCCTTCTGCACATATCCTTACCTTTTTAATGTATGTGCTACATTCAAAATAAATGAAGTTTCTAATGATGTTATAAGATTGAGGCTCTTTCCATTTTCAATCAAGGAAAAAGCTCAATTATGTTAGCCAGCTTGCCAAGCAAGTCCACCACTAGTTGGGATAAATTAAACTAAGCCTTCCTATATAAATATTTTATGCCCCAAAAGACAACCAAGCTATGCTATGAATATAATGCCTTCAAACATAGGAGAAATGAAACCCTCTATACTACTTAGGAGCATTTCAAGGAGTTCTAAAGGAAATCTCCTCATCATGGGCTACTCAAATATTTGATACGGTTCTACATAGGACTGAAGAGAACACAAGGAGCTTGAAAGAAGACCCACTAACTCTTCCAAGTGGTCTAGTTACAAGGTCATGAGCCAATAAATTTAAATTAGCCAGAACTTATTTATTCAAGAACAAATAACAATGGAGCTACAAGAACAGGCTTTCTACAAGTGCTATTTGGAGCTTAAAGAGGTGCCTAAGGCCATAATATTGATTGGAACAAATTTAGAAGATAATGGAACCTAAAGGATGCCATTTGGATCTGATTATGAAGCCATAGCTTTATTTCATAAGCCTATGGAGCAGTTAAGCATGTTGGGCCATAAGTTAGGCTTGTTGAGGACCCAATAAGGAAAGGAAGCTAGGCCAATTAGTAGCCTAATTAGCTTATATGAATTTTCATGTAATTATAGCATTATTTTATTTTATTTATTTATCTTTTAAGTTAGAGTAGGAATAGAAGACCAAGTCCTCCTTGGATTAGACTTCCATATCCTTGAAGGATTAGGACTAGAAACTAGTATAAATAGAAGCTAATGTAAACCTATTCATCACTTTTGAATTATCATTCAATATATAGAACCAATTTTATGCTTTATGCATTTTATGTATTTAGTTAGGAAGTGAGGATTTGCTTTCTTCTAATTGCATTAGGAATTAGGATTAACTTATCAATCTAATTATGGCGTTTTCTTCTTCCATTAAGCCTTATCATTTGCGTTTCCATACTTGCTAGTTTAGGGGTTCAATAAGGCAGGGGTTTTTCTACCATTGGAGCTATATCTTAAGTACGTGAGGGTTTGTGGCATACTTGCCATTGGGTTCCGCATCATTTGGTATCAGAGACCAAAGGCAAGGTAAATGGCTATTTATCTTAGTTCCTAGGGTTTTGTTTAATTTCTTTCTATTCTTATTATGTGCCATTTTATGTATTTAAGTTGCTAGTTATGTTTATGTGTTTAGTGAATATTCATTGGGACACCTTGTTTGCTATTCTAAATGCCATTTGAGACAACTTGCATGAAAAGTGAAAGAGTCTTACAAAAATTGGACTCCTTGATAGTGACCTAAATCGTTTTAAACATACATATTCTTGCATAGTTAGGACTTGAACGAATTAGATTGGCATAATCTATCTAAATTTGGCTCCAATTGATTTGAAAAGTCTTTTTTAAATTGCCTGCTTTGCTTGGGTAGACCTAAATAGGTTCAATATTTGGTTTTCTTTGGAGTGAATCAAATTCATATACCTTGATTGAATTGTCTTTGCTTGACTCTTGTTATCTTATTTTTATTCTAAGCTAGCTTTTGCCTCTTAACATTGTTAGAGTGTTATTTGCTTGTATCTTCACTCTAATTGCTTTAATCAAGTAGTACATATGCTTATTCTTGTAATACCATCTAATTTATCCAAGTGTCTTCTTTTCTAGAGTTGAACTATATTGTTAGGTTATTCATTACTTTCCAAACGTGTGCTTTTACTTTGATTGGTGTGCTTTGATTCTAAAATTCAATTTGAAGAATAGTAATAGAGAGGTAAAAGGTAAAAACGAGTGAGTCATATCTAGAAAAAAGCCAAAAGAGAGTACACATGAGGGAGTGAATTATTTAACTTCTACATTATCTTTTGATTAAACACAATGAGTTCGAGTAAGCATGCTTATGAGCAAGGGGATGCACCAATAATAGATCCCTAGTTGAAGTTATTCATGGAGGCAATCAATGGACAAATAGAGAAATTTCAAAGGCTTGTTTTTGATGAATTGTAAGAAAACCAAAGTGCAACAAGGGAAGACATTTGAACACCAATACAAAACCTTCAAAGGGGCTATGATGGAAGATTCTAACCAATAAGAGGAGCTAGAGGTGGAGATAGAGGATTTTCATTACAGCATATCCAAGAAGAAGAAGGTGAAACCATAACTAGTGGTCAATTAGATGGGAACCTTGGCACTATAAAGATGAGGATGCTTGAATTCAAGGGGAACAATAATGCTGAAGAATACCTTGAATGAGAGAGAAAAGTGAAGATGATCTTTGAATGCTAAAACTATTCAGAGGAGAAGAAAGTCAAAGAAGCAGTAGTTGAATTCACTAGCTATGCTATGCTTTGGTGGGATCAACTCAATTCCAATTGAAGGAAGAAGGACATTCAGCCTATCCTAACTTGGGAGGCCATGAAGGAGGCTATGCGACATATATTTGTCCCTACTCACTACTTTAGGGAGCTACATCAAAAGTTACATAGATTGGTGCAAGGAGGAAGGAGTTTGAAGACTACCATAAAGAGATGGAGATGTGTTGGTTTGAGCTAACATTGAGAAGGATGAAGAGGTCACCATGGCTCAATTTCTTGGTGGTATAAACAAGGAGATTACGGATGCCATTTAGCTATACAAGTATGATACTTTTGAAGAGACGCTTAACATTATGAAGATTGAAAAACAAAGGAAGGGAAGGAGTTCTAGCAAATTCCAAGGAAGTCCTAGCAATACTTGGAACTCTAAATGGAGTAAAAGAGATGAAAAGAAAGAAGCTAGAAGTTCACAAATTCAAGGAACAGGTTCTAAGGGCAATGATCCCTACAGAGATAAACTTAACAATGTTTGAACAAAAAATCTGTACCCTCAAGGTCTAATGAAGATGTAAAAGTGGTCTGAACTCCAGATTTGTACCCTTACTGCATGAGTGAGGTTGTTCTTCATCCTTTCTTTTCCCTTCTGCAGTACTTTCTTTAGGCTTCAGAGTATCAAGCCATACTTACCAGGTAAATCAATCTTGTAGGCATTATCATTGATGCATTCCAATACTTGGAAAGGGTTGCTTTGGGAACCTCTTCTTTCACAAATTCACCCAAACCCAATCTCCAGGTTCTAATCTCAATTGCCTTCGCCCACTATTTGCCCTTTCAGCATACCCTTTGTTCTTTTTCTCTATATTTGCTTAAGCCTTCTCATGCATAGATTTCACCAATTCTACCTTCCTTTTTCCATCTAGACTAGAAAGTTCATGTAATGGCAAAGGAGATAAATCCAAAACAGTTAGTTGATTAAAACCATACATGAGTTCAAATGGTGAATATCCTGTGAAAGAATGAATACTTCTATTATAAGCAAATTCAATAAAAGGTAAGCAATCCTCCCATGTCTTTAAGTTTTTCACCACTATGGCTCGAAGCAATGCCCCTAAAATTCTATTCACTACCTCAGTTTGTCCATTTGTTTGTGGGTGGCAAGTTGTTGAATAAATCAACTTAGTTCCAAGTTTACCCCACAAAACACACCAAAAATGTGAAAGGAACTTTGCATCTCTATCAAAAACAATGGTACGTGGCACCCCATGCAATCTTACAACATCCTTAAAGAATAGGTTAGCAACATAAATAGCATCATCACACTTATGACAAGCAAGAAAGTGAGCCATTTTGCTAAACCTATCAAGCACAACAATTATGCTATCTCTACATTTCCTAGTTCTTGGCAATCCAAGCACAAAATCCATAGATATATCAGTCCTAGGTGAGCTAGGTACATGTAAAGGCATATAAAAACCATGAGGCATAGACTTAGATTTTTCTTATCTACATACAATACAAGCATTACACACTCTCCCAATATCTCTATGCATATGAGGCCAATAGAAGTGTTCATTCAGCATATCATAAGTCTTATGTACCCCAATGTCCCATCAATTCCCCACAATGAGACTCTAACACAAGCAAGTCATGCATAGAACATCTAGGCATACAAAGTTTGTTACCTTTAAATAGAAAATCATCATGCCTATAGAATTTATTAAATGCTCCATTTTCACATGCTACATATACATTGCCAAAATCAACATCATCAACATATAGATCCTTAATGTGTTTGAATCCAAGTAATTTTGAACTAAGGGTAGAGATCAAGGCATACCTTCTTGACAATGCATCAGCCACAACATTTTCCTTTCCATGCTTGTATTAAATCATATAAGGAAATTGCTCAATGAATTCAACCCACTTACCATACCGTTTGTTGAGCTTCCCTTGTCCCTTTAAGTGCTTAAGGGATTCATGATCAGTATGAATGACAAACTCCTTGGGAAGTAAGTAGTGTTGCCAAACCTCCATAGCTCGAACCAAGGCATACAATTCTTTATCATAGGTTGAATAGTTGAGTTGAGCTCCTTT
>CANYBF010751510.1:0-24908 GCA_948192965.1 Dalechampia spathulata
ATATGTTAATAATATGAAATATTTTATAATTTTAATAAATATCTCATATTTTTAAAAATAATTATAAGTGATATTTTTCTTTATATAATTTTATTATAGAAATTATTTGTTATAAATAAAAATTACTAGATAATCAAAATAAAATAAAATTAATTTTAATGAATTTAAATTTTTTAATAAAATTATATTTTCTCACAATTAATTATTTATATGTTACTTTTTAATATAAAATTAGATAATTAAAATTAATTATTAGATAATTAAAATAAAATAAAATATTTATAAATTAAAAATAATAATTTATTTTATTTTATATGAAATTAGATACAAATTAGTTTGTATTTTAAAAATATTAGTATTTTATATAAAATTAGATATTTATTAATTTTTATAAATTAATAATATTATTAATTAGTCTTTTAGATTATTTTAAATAGATAAACATTAGTATTTATATTTAATATTAAATTATGTATAATTAAATTTAAAAATTAATTTTAATAAAAATAAAAGGAAGGGTATTTATTCCTTTTTCTTTTTTAGTGCGCGAGTGGAGTCATGTTGAGTTGAAAGAACGTCGTCGTTTTAAAAGCACAGGTGTTATTATCACAACCAGCCCGGGAAGCTTCCTGTGTCGATTCAGAGACATTTATTATGGAGGCAAGGTATCGGTTCCTTAGCCTACTCAATCTGCGACTATCGAGCCAAAAAAAAAAAAAAAAAAGTTAAAAGATGGACCTCCGTGAATCGATCAAGAACCAAACTGATGTCGGTTTGGCCTTATCAATGCATGTTCTATCGACAGAAGCTAAGAACTCTAATTCAGTGTTCTCCCCGCTGTCGGTCCAGGTGGTGCTTGGTCTGATTGCTGCTGGCTCCAAGGGTGCTACTCTTGATCAGTTGCTTTCTTTCCTTAAATCAAAGTCAAATGATCATCTTAGCTCCTTTTCGTCCGAGATTGTTGCCGTGGTTTTCGCTGACGGAAGTGGCAGTGGTGGTCCACGGTTGTCGTTTGCTAATGGGGTTTGGGTTGACAAGACTCTGTCTCTTAAGAATTCTTTCAAACAGGTTGTGGACAAAGTTTATAAAGCTGCTTCTAACAACGTTGATTTCCAAACTAAGGTATATGTAGTATTTTACAGTTCTATGATCCCTATCTAGTCTTAGATTCCATTGTATGATTTTTTGTTTTTACTGATTTGGCTATATTATGCTCCATCATGATTAAGTTTAGGGTTTACCGTGTGCCTTATTTCTTCAAATTCTTGTTTCTCTATTTGAGCATCCCCAGTGCAGTTTCCATATCGCTTTCTATTGTATCTTTCACGGTAATAGTTGACTTATTTAAGAAATGGGTACTTTGTAACCTTTTTTTATTGACGAACTTCTTGTAGTCCACACATTTCAGCATCGAAATTATACCATTTTGAACTGTAAACGAAAAAAGAAAACGATTTCCTTGGACACCTGAACGATAATGAAGTTCGTTTTGCGATATTTTCAGTAGTTGCAATCATTCTTTGATTCATTTTTGGCCGTGCTTACTCATTTTTTGAACTACTTATGCTCTGTTGGAATTGTTAAATTATATTCTAGAGTTAGTTTGATTAAATTCGTTTAAAATATGTCAATTTTTGCATGATTTCCTTTCTTTCGAAATGCCTTTTTCTCTTAAGTATTGAAAATATTAGCAGCTGTGGACTTCCTGAACTATGATCCGAGTACCAAGTCAATAAAACTCGGTTTGTATTTTTGGATTTTCCAAAAAAAGGGTATAGTGATGCTTACTGCCTTAATTTTATTCTTTTATGGAAGGCTATTGAAGCAGCTAATGAAGTGAACGCATGGGCTGAAAAGGAAACCAATGGCCTTATCAAAGAGGTTCTTCCTTCTGGATCGGTTGATAGTTCGACCAGACTCATATTTGCTAATGCACTCTATTTTAAAGGAGCCTGGACTGAGAAATTTGATGCATCGACTACAAAAGACCATGCTTTTTACCTTTTGAATGGAAGTTCAGTACATGTACCCTTTATGACTAGCAAGAAGAAGCAATTTGTTTGTGCCTTTGATGGTTTCAAAGTTTTGGGTCTTCCTTATAGTCAGGGTCAAGATAAACGCCAATTCTCCATGTACTTACTCCTCCCTGACGCTAAAGATGGGCTTCCTGCGTTGGTGGAGAAAGTGGGTTTCGAGTCAGGGTTCTTGGACCACCACCTTCCACAACAGAAGGTGGAAGTGGGGGACTTTAGGATTCCCAGGTTTAAGATTTCTTTTGGACTTAAAGCTTCTGAAACTCTTAAGGGATTAGGGCTGTTGCTGCCTTTCTCTGTTGAAGGAGATTTGACAGAGATGGTGGAATCCTCCGTTGGTCAGAACGTATCTGTTTCGAGCATATTCCATAAATCCTTCATTGAAGTGAATGAAGAAGGCACAGAAGCTGCAGCTGCTTCTGCTGGTGTTGTAAGACTGAAGGGTCTGTCATTTAGCAAGGAGGTCGACTTTGTAGCTGATCATCCATTCCTGTTTCTGATCAGAGAAAACATGACTGGCATGGTGTTGTTCATCGGCCATATGCTCGACCCCTCAAAAGCCGATTGACTCTCATGTACTCGGAGAATACAAATATGTAAATCTTGCCTAACTTGATAAGAGACACCATAATAATTGATATCTGGTTTGATGTACTCTATGTTTTTGCCCTTCTTCCTTGCCTTGGAGCTTTTCTTTCTTCAAAAAGATTGTGCACTTCAATTTGGAAGATTGTATTGTACTAGTGTGATAAACTTGCTAAATTGCCTTGCTTTTATTTCCCAAATAGAAGCTACAAGTACCTTATTGGTTATGTTCTTTATTGTGATAGATATAAATTTGACTTAATGGTATTAATGAATCGATTTAAATGTTTGAAGGGGCTGAGGATTATGTAAATGAATTGGAATTTTGAATATTTCACAAACAATTTGATTCATGTATGATGGAGCTAACTGTAATTGTGCTTCAAGTTTGGCAACTGGGGCTTTCCTCTCATTCCGCCACTTGACTGGGTGGGCCAACAACAGTTGTCACGAGCCTTGTGATTGTATTTTTCCCCGCCATTCTCGCACAAACATGCGTAAGATAGAAGTAAACAATAGAGGAACAAAGAAAAGAGATGCCGATAATCATCAAGTGTCGAGGAATAAGTTTCTGACAGGTGTCAATTTGGGATGAGGATTCATGTGGCTACATGGAAAGGAGCTGTGAAAAAACCGTACATTGCATGATAATTCCAACGATAACTTTACCAGGCGACAATCAGAGAGAGGACCATTGCTTTACAAAATATACTTCACCAGGTTAGGAAGGAGCCGAAAAAATACATCGTGATTGTGATGCCTCTGATATTTCTTGCTCTCGTCCGCCTTTCTTCTGATTCGTGACAGAGGGGATTTTGATTGTGATTCGTCAGGATTTCTTGGAAAGTTGTGTGCTTATCACGTTTTGCAACATAACTGAATTCTGGAACTACAAATATGACTTCAATATATAAAAGTTCGTTGCTGAAGTTCTTGTTTTGACTGAACGGATATTTGCTCTTACAGATCACTAATTATGTGCTGATTTTACATGTTTTGCATTGGCCAATACAACTGAGATTCCTATGATGCGATGCCAAGAAAAGCAAACAAAGATTTGCTTGCCCACTTAACAAAGCGGACCGGCGGGACGGCTGAAGAATACAACATAGGCAAATGGGCTATAAACGGAACCTCAGGACAGGCCTTTTCTCTTGGCTTTGACGCTCCGCCATCTCTCCGATGAGTCTTACAAGCACTTGCCGACAATATCCGAGCCCACATTAAAATATCGCAACCACCCCAGCAGCACCAATAAAAATATCCCCCTCGCTATAAATAACAAGAGCTGTAATGATTATTACAAATATAGACATTTATTTGAACGAATATTGTAGTAAGATGCAAGTGAAGATTACAAGAAAGCAGGGCTTGTACATGTAATATAAAGAATTGCTCAGCTTCGGTGAAAGTATAATCATGGAGAAACATACTAATCAAGACATGTTAAAACCAGAATGGTACTTGTGCCGTACCCACAAGTTGCACGGCGGATCTCTGCTTTTCAACCTCAACTTTCAAAGTTTCTAATACAGGAAAGGAAGTAACCCTTAATAATCCAAACATTTGTGGGATTATTATCTTCCATTTTGAATAATTTATTGGATTCGTGCTTCCCACAGAAGAGATCAACAAGGGTGGAGCTGAAGGGAGGTTGAGGGCGGCCGGGATCCATTCATGCTAGCGTGATCGATTAATATATTGAAATTGAATCATACTAAATATCATATTTACGACCATTAAATTATTAACAATTAAATAAATATTTGAATATAAAAAGATTTTCACGTTGTACGTAACTTACAGGAAAATGGGCAGAGACTTTCCAATAGTTTTTTTCCCCCAAGGAAAAATAATCGTCTAGTGATAGTGATTAGAGTTTTGACCACCTAACCCCTAGTGTATAACGCGAGTCTCACGTTTTGACCTTCCCCTCTCCACCGTTAGACCGTCGTGTTTCCGGTTCTGACTTCTCCTCCGACGATTGCTTTTCAATATTATTCATTTTAGATAAACAAATTCACTAAAATCACCTTTTATTTTCCATTATCGTAAGCAAGACTAACCGCATTTTATGAAGAAAATTAAATTTCTAGACAGAGGGAAGAATATTAAGAAAAAAATTTAAATTAAATCGAATATATAAAATCAAAATCAAAATTAAATCAATCTTTTGAAAACTAAAAAATCGAATTGAATCATATAATTTGATATAAAACGATATCGTTTTATAATTTGGTTTTTCAATATCTTTAATTGAATTGAAAATCCAAAATTAAAAAAATTCAACATTATAACCGAATCAAACATTAAAAAATCAAATCAAAATTATCAAATATTATTGATTTAATCGATTTAAAAAAAAATATTAATTACTAATGCAATAATAATAATCTAAGCAGTTATCAATTGAAATTGATATTAATAATGAAATAATCATGTTTGAACTTATTAAATCATCTTTAAATATGTAATTATTCATTTAAATATAATAAAAAGTGATTTAATTATATGATAAACATTGTAATCACATGATTATGAATATATTTTGATTTTAAAATAAAATAAATATGTGATTTATTAATTTATGTAAATATAAATTAAGATTAATTGTGATTGATGGCATATGTCTATATTACATTTGATGTGAATAAAGAGGAAATATGAGTGCGAAAGTGAAATGGAAGACTGGTCAACAACGTCATCAAAACCGTTGACTAAAGAAAAATATTAAATAAATTAATTTGAAAAGTAAAAAAATTAAATTAAATTAAATTAAATTAAATAAATTGAGAATCAAATATTCGAATAAAAATTATTAATTGAAAATTAAAAAATATATAATTTAATAATAAATATTAAAATTATTAAATTGAAATTGATGTAGTAAAAAATGAAATGGAATTTGATTGGTCTGTAGATAATTTAGAGTCACCAGGAAACAACAGAGGGTGCTTCCCAAGAATTATCACCGAAAGAAGCAGTAAGCACTGACCTCAAATCTTGTTCTCATGAAAGCCTTCATTTACAAGCAACAAACCAAGTCCACTTCTCAACGGGAAAAAAAAAAAAACCCTCTCAGATGCTCTCCTTCCAAAAATCGGCTTCCTCCTCGCCATCCTCTTCTCCCTCTGCTAAAGATGATGATAAGCAGAAACTCAGGCGCCAAAGGAAGATCAGGCACGAAACTGACCACGAGCTTGGCCTGCAGTTGACTTTTCTTGATCCTCGTTTGTGCTCTTCCCCTCCTTCCTCCTCCGCCTTGTCTCATCCTTTGCCTCTCCCTGAAGAACCCTCTGCTTCCCTCTTCAGAAGGTATTACTTCCATTTTTTAACATGTTTTCTTTGTGTTGTATCATTTTTATTGAATTGGTCGTCACTGGAAGTTAAATATATGTCGACTTGCTTTATAGTGGTCAACGTTTACTTCTCTTTAAATTGAACGTTTTGTAGATTGTATGATATAAAGAGGATTCTTTCAAACCCCTACGTAAGCTTATGTTTGGCTGCTGATATTTAATCAGAAGTCTGAATTGTGAAATATATAAAGGGTTATATGAAGACGTGGTTTTGTTGTTTGTTTGTTTCTATGGATTGATTGCTTTAGGAATAGCGCTGATCAAGTGGTTACCAAGTCTACCATGTGTCAGAAGACTTGTATTCCCAGATCCTTTCTGGATTCTAATGGTGATGATTGTAATCACGGATTAAGATTGAATATTAATGCTCCACGAAGTGCTCCATCGAGTCCTATGGTTAGTCCTCGAATATCAAGTCCAGACCAGTCTTCTCCATCTCCACCCTGTAATGCTGTAGATTCGACTAAGTGTTCCATCATCAAGGGACAGTTCTCTGACTTCAATGGCGATTTTGTTAATCACAAGCTCAGTTGGCTTGATTCTCCTAGAAGTGCTCCGGCCAGTGGTTTGTCAAGCCCGGCTGTCAGCCCGCAAAGATCCTATACAGTAGATTTTTCACCATCTTTTTTGGCTTCGGAAGTTCCTGACTTGGGAAGGCAAGCTGTTGCTCAATTTTCAGGAGTGTCCGCTGCGAAAACTACTCGTAGTTTAGATCCATCTCCCATCCATCCATCACTTCGAACTCCGCTCCGCAACAAGAAATGTCCCAATAATTTTTCATTTCAACCGCGTGGAAAATTTTTGGTGGGGAAATCCAAGGAATGGCCTGAAACAAAGAGTCCCCAAGGTGCTCACCCCTTACCACTTCCTCCTGGAGCTGTATCCCCACAATCAACACTTTCATCGCCAGCTATTCCTCATCACCCAGCAGAGAAACTAAATTTTTCGAGGAAAACTCAGTGGCTGAAGGGGAAACTCATTGGACGAGGTACATATGGAAGTGTTTTTGTTGGAACCAATCGGTATGTGCGTGTTTTCAAGCTTCCATGGATCTTTCGTGTTGTTTTTTTGCTTGAATTTCTTCTGTAATGAATAACGGTTTGTTTCCTCTATATTGCAGAGAGACCGGAGCTTTATGTGCGATGAAGGAAGTTGATATTATCCCCGATGACCCTAAATCTCTCGAATGCATACAGCAGCTAGAACAGGTATCTTCAGGAGTTCATTGTTAGGCATTTAGGCCATTGTTTGGTTGACTGCATCATAAACATTTCCTTATGCTATTTGTGTAGGAAATTAGACTTCTCCAACATCTTGACCATCCAAATATAGTTCGGTACTACGGCTGCGAGATAGTAAGAATTCTTAGGTTTTCCTGAACAAATATTTTCCTTGAATCTAACTGCTTAAAAATCCTTCCACACTGGATTGACTTGAAGATATCGGTTTTACGGTCAGGTTGATGATCATTTCTACATATATTTGGAGCATGTTTATCCTGGAGCAATCAGCAGATATGTCCGTGAACATTGCGGAGTTATGACAGAATCCATAGTCCGTAACTTTACACGCCATATTCTATGTGGATTGGCTTTTTTGCACAGCAAAAAGACAATACATAGGTAACTGTTGTGTAAAGGAAGGCAGACTACACAAACTTCTTCATCACCATGTTTAGCCATTTCAGCAATGCCTGAGTATTGTTGATTCAAATAATGTTTGCTCCACAGGGATATTAAAGGAGCAAACTTGCTGGTCAATTCATCAGGGATTGTTAAGCTAGCAGATTTTGGAACGGCAAAACATGTGAGTTTTACTTTTTATTATAGCTGTAGTTGGGTTTTAGCGGTTTGAAATTTTTGACCTGTTACCAATTTAGAATTCAATTTTCCTTTTTGTTCTCAGCTTAGTGGAACAACAAATCATTTGTCTTTGAAAGGCAGTCCACACTGGATGGCTCCAGAGGTACGTCCTGTTATGATTTCTTAAACTCTTTCCAGGCCTATTGCAAATCATTGATTTTTCTAACCGGTCAGAATAAACTTGTTTTCAGGTCATAAAAGCCGCGCTGCAGAAAGATGCTAGTCCTTACCTGGCTCTGGCTGTTGATATATGGAGCGTGGGCTGTACCATCATTGAAATGTTTACTGGTAAACCGCCATGGGGCGAGCTGCAGGGGGTAAGTTCATAGCAACTAAGAAGACAACATTTTCCTTTAGTCATGCTTCATTAATTTTCAAACCATTTGCTTCTCCAATGACTGAAATTTGCCTTATGGCTTCAGCTTGGGTCCTAAATTCTTGACTCTAGCAGGCTTTGAGGGTTCAAGAGTAACATAAATCTGCTTCAAAGGCTTGGAAAAAATAATGATATATTAGATTCTCCATTTTGATTCTTCAGTTTGGTCTTCTCATCATATTTACCTTCTTTGATGCTTGTGTTTTCCTTCGAAATTCCGTCATTATGGTGTCCATGCTTGTGAACTATCCTCAGTTCCATCTATTCAATTTTCTAATTCTCTTATGCATTCATATCAGCCTCAAGCAATGTTCAAAGTTTTGAATAAGGCTCCACCTATACCAGAAGCAATGTCTTCAGAGGCAAAAGATTTCCTCGGTTGTTGCTTTCGTAGAAATCCTGCGGACAGACCATCAGCAAGTAAGCTGCTTGACCATCCATTTCTGCAAAATTCTTGTGAACTCGGTCCATCAACCTGCCCACTGGCATTAAAAAACCTGTCGGTAAGTACTGAACAATAAGATTTCCGTGGCTGAATCTGTCGACAGGGTTGTTTCCCGCATTTTGAAAGTACTTGTGATTAGCATACTGATTTTTCCGTGTGTCCTTGCAGATAAATTATAAAGTTCCGGAGATTGTATCACAGAAAACATTAATTTGATAGCTGCATCCCTAGGCTAACTGATTCTGAATTATAAACCACCTAACAGTAAGTAAATGGAATTGCATGCACCAATTGCATCTTATTTGTTTACCGATTACAATCATCTCAATTTGCTCGTTTTGTTTTCATTCACAGTTAAATCAAACAACAGAAGTTGTCTGTCAACATTGAATCAGGCCCCAGCTTCTTGTCAATCTCCTCTTTCCAATTATAGCAAGCAAGCAAGCGGATTGTGCTTCACAGTTTCTTTAGCCCTTGTTAATATTTTTTGAGCAACATGCCTCCTTTTACCGGTAATACCCATCTCTCAACGAGATATATTACATCAATCTGGTCTATTAGGTAGGATTATAGATCCATAATAATATCATAATACGTGTTAATTTTTATTTAATGTTATAATTACATTAATTAGTAGATAATCATCACATTTAATGAAAATCGACACGTATTATGATACAATTGATGGATTTCTTATTATACATGATCAACTATCCATTCGAAAATTTCTTCTTCCAACATATCTGAAACAAAAAATCAGTTGAAATTCATGGATAGTTTGATAAAGAGTCGAGTTCCTTTTCAAGTACAACTTGGTAGAAGCTAGTAATCGGCTTTAGACAGGATTGATCAAAGAGTTTCATCCCTTGGCATGAGGATTCAGATTTTCATTCCATTGTCCTTGGAAACACTGACAGGAGTGTTGTTTCTTTTTTCCTTTTTTTACTTGGATGTTTAATTAACTCATCTCCATGATCAGCAGGGCAGAAGCTAGAGCTAGCAAGTACAAGACAAATGTTTCAGATGAATTTGAATTTTGTATATACATGTACCCTTTTGCCCACATGAATTTTTATTCATTTCTTATGTAGAAAATCTTGTTCAAACAAAACCAAAATACTCGAATATTATTCAAACACGATATTAATTCATATTTGGATTCGATTAATGAAATTTCGTAACTTTAAATTTTACATAATATTTTAATATTTCTTTGTTTGATTAAGCAAAAGAAAGGAAAGGGGAAATAATAAATTAATGAAAGTTCATAATAATTATATTTATTCTATTTAATTCTTAATTCAATATCATTAAAATCAATTTTTTTATTTAAATAATTGAGTTTTTATAAATCCATTCTTAGAATGATCAGGGTATCATCTAATATGAATAATAATTAAATGAATTATATATATATAATATATATTATGTGTTGGTAAAATTCAAAATCCCCCCTTCTTTTTCAATTTATTTTTAAAATAATTTATAAATAAAATTGAAAATTAAATATTAAATAATATAACTATTAAAAATTTTATTTGTTATATGAACTTTAAAATTTTATTGTATTTAAAATTTTAGTTGTTATTGTTTTTATCAATATAAAAAATTTGTATAAAAATTTTTATAATATAAACAACTTAGCATATTAAATTAAGAAATAAGTTAAAATTTGTAACTTTATATTGCAAATGTTATTTTAATTTAATCAAAAAAATTAAATTAAACAAAATCATATTTATTGATATTGTTAAATATATTGCTTGATTTTTTAAAAAAATAATTGGCTTAAAAGTGTTATTTAATAAAAATATTTTAAAAATTTATCAATTTTACAAATTTATGAAAAATATAATATTTTTGAAAATAGTTTCGTTTTATTAACAAGTAGGGTAAAAAGGTCCTTTTTACGTTTTTGGCGGGAACCGACGAAAGCCATTTAAAGAGAAAGCCCTGCTTCCCGCTTGTTGCAACTCTCTCGCTTAGTACCCACCATATGGAAGAAACTGTGCTCCGATTCCCTATCTCTGAGCTGATCCGCCGTCGCCAGCCCATCACCGCTATCTCCGCTCTTGATCACTCGCATTTCTCTTCTTCGTCTTCTTCTTCTACCTCAAAATCAAAATCACCGCCACCTCATGGTCCCGCCATATACTCAAACCCTAGCCATAATAAAATTCTCTCACCTTTGTCTCACCCTTTTGTTCTCATCGGAACTCTTACTCTCCCGACAGAATTACAGAAATGTACAAATTGCTTCAAGTTTTCTGATTCTTCATCCACAATATGCTGCGATGTTCTTGATTTCAGTGTTCGCATGATCGGGAAACAAATTCACGTTCTCTCTTGGAATTTCATTCCTTTTAAACACTCTCAAGATGGATTTCTGGAGATTATCAAATACAATATTCCAGATTCAACAAACAATGTTGCATTCTCTAGCAGCTCAATTATAGACTCTATTTCTTTAGTTTCAGGGCGGCCTTCTTCTCCTACTAAAGAAGATAATTTGAAGGCTGGATACAGCTTTCATGGACCAATACAATCAATAAGTCCTGTTTCAGTTGTTCCGTGCTCACTCGATGCTAACAAATCTAAAAACCTTCGCGGGTTCATTGCCCAAATTAGGATTTGTGAGTGTATAGTATGTAATTCAAAAGAGCCTAGTGAACAGCAGCAGCAACAACAACACTCTCATTCATTCACCAAACTTCTGTTCGTTTACTTTTACGATTCCTTTTCAAGTTGGTATCCTGTGATTACTAAGCTTGTACGGAAATTCGTGACAATATCGGCATTAAAAAAGAAGTTAGTCTTTATAGGGAAAGATAACCCTGAATTAATGTTCCTAATTACAAAGAATTCTGTCATTCACGTGCCTAGGGTAGCTAAGGATTGGTCGCCTATTTTGAGAAATGTTATGCTGGGAAAAGGGGAATGTGGTGATTATAAGGGTGTGGTTAGTGGTGTACACATGCAAGGAATGGTAGTTGAGCTGGACAAAGAAGTATGGCTTTTATTAACGGATCAACTGCTCGTTGTACCTCATAGTCTTAGAGTTGGTGCTATTGTAAGTGGCTTATACTTATTAAAGTCAAAAGACTTTTGCTTTAGTCTGTGCAGTTTCTCGACTTCTCAAACATGCTTTTGTTATAGGTTTCTTTGAGGAATGTACATTTTGTTAATCCAAAATTTGCTTGGACAAAGATGCTCATCCTTGGGGCTTGCTTCAAGACTAGCATTACCGTAGATTCATTCTCTCCGCTTGAAACTGGGTATGAACTATTGAATTTTTTAAATTATTTTCATTGTTCTTGATTCTTGCCAAAAAACATGGGCCTGTACCGAGTTACCATAAAAATTGAGTGATTCTTTATTAATAAGACTGCAAGCTGCTATCTTTGTAATTATGGATTGAGGTATTATTTATTTTCTAATGGTCCTATTTCAAATGATGGATACTTGTGCACAATGTATGAAGGTGATCTGACTCTATGCTGCAGATGTCATATGGTTTCCCATTCACAAAGTCAGTTAGGGAAGTTTATCAAGTCCCTGAATTTTTCTGCAAGAATGTGGTATGGAGTTTTGAATGTACTTCTGTGTACCTAATGTGACCTGTAGGGCGGGTCACATGGTAAATAAAACTTATTTGTTTGTATGGTGGTTGGATTTCAGGGCACTTCTTGTCATTTCTTCTTTTCGGAAAAAGTTCGCTGCAACCTTATCAGAAATAGATATTCTGGGATCAAAACATGTAATTACTTGCTTTAGTTCTTGCTTGTGTAGATGGATTGGATTATTTTTTAAAGGTTTTCATGTTATTTTCCATAGTTGTGCTTTGTAGACACATGCTCACTTTGTATGGATGGCTGCAAGGTGTAATCAGAAGGAAGGACTTGCCTATACTTTTACAAGCTCTCATTTACCCTCATCAGTGATTCGACCTCAGGTAAATTGGTATGATATGCCGTCAGATGAATTATTGCAAGTGTATTATGCTGAATTTGGTTTTCATATTCTACATGAAGCATCTTTTTTCAGCTTGGAATGTTTATGGAAGCATGCAAGCACGATGCACTTGGCTGTGGCTATGAATCATATTGCGCTAACTTGAAATTGGTTAGTTCAATATACATTAAATCTTTATAATAGCTTTTCATCCTATCGAAGTGTATTCCTGATTTGGCTTTTTAGAAATTCCACCTCATTTGGTAGCTAGTCCAGCAAAAATAAGAAAATAAACTATCAATGCTCTGTCTCTTCCTCTAGGTTCCAGCTATCTCTACCTTTCTCCATCACTGTGAGGTCTCATGGATGAAAGTGCTGGTGCAGCTGGAGAGCAGCTGTCACTTCTTGCCTGACAATTGTCAGTCCGGACATTTTTCATGTAAAGGGAGATCTTATGGTCGGCCATTGCGGAGGGTTTTTCAAAGTGAGGATATAGGAGTTTCTTTGCTTGGAAGTCTGAAGGTCAGCGATTACCTGTCAAAGTAACAATATGATATACATGGATCAGTATTATGTCAATAAGCATATCTGCATTAAACAACGGTGGCTGTCATCCCCTGAGAAATGCATGAAAATGTAAAGGGGAGGTGGTTGACCTTTGTGATGTATGTTCAGGTTGATTGGGAAGAGGATATACTTGTGGTATCTAAACTAGGAGCAGAAGATAAACTTTGACTGGTCAATACCATGTTGATTATGTAATTTCCAAATTTTCAACATGCTAGAAAAGCGTAGTATACAGTGTGATTAATAATACATATTTTCTTTCAACGGGGTGACGTTGGTGATAAATCTATTATAGGATTACTAAGCTTCTAAATAAAGGAAAGAAAGGTAAAACTCAGGTTGATAAAGTTTTCTTATAGAAACTGACATTTATATATGGATGACCGATCAAAATCATAGATGTACTTGCGTGAAAATGGGAGGTCATTATATGATGTGACACTTTGCAGGATAGTTTGATCTTATATTGAATATTACTTGGATTTTTTTTAGATGGATATCTGCTTGTTTAGAGTCTGAGAAACTATTCTTTAAGTATTCAAGCTTCAGTCATGAGCTTTAACTGGCTAAGTTTGATTGTTTTAAGATGTGGTAAAGTCTTTCACCCCATTGACCAAAGATTTTTACTGGTCATTTAGATTTCTCCCTCTTCTGGAAGGTTGCAGTTAGTTGATTCTACAGGCAGCATTGATGTTTTAATACCTGATCTTCCATCTACTTGGAAGTCCAATGACATCTACGAGGTTATGTAAATAATGATACCAAACCTGTTTCTGTCTGTTCTTTGCTGCGGGCATCATTAAAGTTCATGATCTTTCTTCTACATGTTTTGATACTTAGCTTGCATTTTCTTTTCAGGTTGTTAATTATAGTCTAATTATGGAAGGGACACCTGACCTTGTAGATCATTCAAAATTTCCAGGAAATGATTCATTTTCCTGCAGGCATATCTTTCATTGCACCCCATGGACAAGAAAGATAAACTTGACAGTCTATATCTATTTTCGCCTAAGCAATGCAACCTGCAAAAATCTTCCTTTTTATCCTTCTGTTGGCTGGAATTATGAATGTAAGGAATTAAAAGGTGGAAAATTTCATATGATCTGGATAACGCACAAATATCCTGTCTTAAGAAAGGTGTGGTGCATTTTTTCAATAATTCTTGTTTTTGAAAAGGCTACCATATATGATACCGTTTATGCTGTTACTTAAGATCTTGAATTTTTAAGAGATGTTATAGTCATTACTGTTCTTTCATATGCCTTCTCTGCAGTTTCAAGAGGGTCATTTAGTATCAGATAAGGCTACTATGTTTGCTGAGGCCATTATCTTGCCTTGGGATTTTTATCTTTTGGGGAATGATGGAACTGTGCATCCAGTTAAGGTTTCAGGGGATAGGCGGAATGAACCATCATTAGATTACCAGGAATATCCTCCCAATAAGAAGCTTAAAATTGATCAGGCATCAGGCCATGCATTTGCATCTGGTTCGATGAATGATTCCTGTCAATTAAGAACTTGTTCTGGTTCATTGAAGGGATGCACTGAGTTGAATTATGGACACTTGTGTTCTCCTGAAATTCCATGTTTGGTCACTGTTAGAGTTGGTAACATTCATAACTTCATTGGTTCGGGAAAACTGTGCTGCATGAAATGCAAGATGGATACCAGTGATGACAATAAACCAAGGACTGAAAAAGTGTTGCTAGAGTTCAACTCTGAAAATTTTTTTAAATATGAGGTGATCAGACTTCTCTCTTTTTTTAAAAAAAATCTTGTACAAAGATTAAAATTACTGATATTTTTTTATTTCATTTCAAGTTATGGTGTGAACTCATATAATGTGACTTTGTATTCCAGTTGTTGCAGATTGGCAGTTATTACATCATAAAACACCATGCTGAAGAATCTTTTTGTAGTATCACGGATAAAAATTACGTTAGTGGTGTTAAGGTTTTTATCTCTTCTGGAATACATATGTGGAGCGTTTCATTCTCTTCTAATGAGGTAGTCACGAATAATAGATCATCTGATGATCCTTCCCAGGATAATTCTTCTTTCGGCAGTAGAGAATCTATGAAAAGTGATCAAGATGAAACATTTCTGAAAGTCACTGACAACTCTCGGGAATCTTGTTCGGATGTATTGCTTAGTCTTGATGCAAGTGCAATGCACTTCTTGCAGTTAAACCTTAAAGCAACAAAAGCACATTTTGAGCCACCAATGGCACTAGAGGAGACTTTTAGTGTTCCATCTGATGTTTCAACCACGATAGCTTCATCTAGTTTTCCCACCGGCTCTCTTTGTTATTCCTCGTTTCTTCCTGAGGGAAATTTAACATCTGTGCATGGATATGTGGTTACCTTCCATGGTTTCGGTAGAAATTCTTCTGATGTTTGTTTAAACCGTGAAACATTAGGTGCTCTTGACATGAGACATTTTCAGGGGAACACGAGCAGCTATTGTATTCAAGCTCTGGTGGATAATCAAATGGTAATTTCTTGTTAATCCATGAATTTCCTATTTCTTATTTGCTGTTGTTTTTATTTTACCATAAAACCACATCTTGACATTATTTAGTCTATCAGGTGACTATATCTGGTTCTCTAAGCAAACATGTGATTCCCGTTGGATTTGGACCTAATGTGAATGCTACATTTCATCGGATCCTCAAATTGAGGTAGGAATGTAATCCACAAAATATGTGTATGTGCTTGAATATTTGAGTTTGGCTCTTGTCCACTTCATTATTGTATCTGATATTGATGGTGTCGTGAATGCTATTGTTTGCTTTATTATTTCCAATATTCAATGTCATGAGCTTCAGAATAAAATTATGCCGCAATTTTTCTTTCATTAATTAGTCAAACTAATGACAGAAACAATATTAAAACTCATCTTTGTAATTGATGTTCCTGCCAACATTGTAATAGCAGATGCCAATGCCCTGGTGACATTGGGCATTGCAAGGCTCCAAGAGGTCGTGGGTACAAAAACTCACTTCCCCCACACCTCTAAGATAAAAAAAAAAAAGTGTGATAGCAGATTATGACGCATCCTTGTATATATTTGCTGTTTTCTTATTAACTCTTTCATTCACCTGCTTTCTCCTTCAAATTTTGACCGTCTTTAGAAACTGCTGTTTGGGTGAACTTTACTTGAGTCGAGTAATATGACCAACCATGCCTTGTTTTCCAGGGGGACAAATCAGTTGAGGCTGACATCTGTGTCGTTTATTGTTTTGAACTCCATCAAAGTTGCAGATGGATCATTTATTGACTTATTATCAAAAGTCCATCCTAAATTTGATATTGCACCTGCCTCTACTTTGGAGAAGATTTCATCTGGAATCATTTCTGAATTGATTCATTACAGAGGTTGCAAGTCTCTGCAGTTAACTTGTAGGGTGAGTGTGCATGCTAGCAGGTCTAATGGTTCTAAGATTTTTACCCTGCTAGTTTTCCCCATGGCTAAAGCATGTGTAAATGGTGTGACACGTTTATACGTTTGTGGATGCAACAGGTGGTCGCAGTCCATGTCTTGGTTCTGGAGAAGAATAAGAAATATCATGATTTAGCTTTACATTCCAGGCAAGACATTGTTGACATTCCACTTGTGGGTTTGGTGTTGGGTAAGTTATTTTCATCCTTTGAGAGAATGCTAATTTCTTGGTTGAGCTTGTGGCGGTTAGAATTGTTGCATCTAATTGATCGCCACATGCTAGCAAACATGTTGACCATGCGCCGGTTTCATATAGGCGGCTGTTTGAATCGATGAATCAGTATTCCTCTACTTCCTCTGCATATATCTGCCATCGGGTCTTGAAAAATGGAATAAATTGAAATCATTTTCATTTTCTTGATTTATTTTTTAATTTTTTACAAAAACATCATCTTTTCTAGCATGCTTCTTGGAAAAAAGTTAGTTACCTGCTTTTTTCAATAGCAGTTTTCAAAATTGAAAAACTGTCTTTTAATTCTCCATCTCGGTCCCAAATGTTCCCTCATTTCGCTGGATGCCTTAGGACTTTGGTGTCCTTCCGTAGCATGTTATCATCAATGAATGTCCAGTTGGTTAGAAGTTATGATCTTTGCCATGCATGATTTTCAGACATTTCTAACCATCTAAACCGCCTCTCAGAAGATTTTGCTTTTTTTTTTTTAATTATTTTAATCTCGTTTGTGCAGACGATGGTTCATCTACATGTTGCTGCTGGGCCAACGGTGAAAATGCTACAATGTTGCTGAGGCTACACGAAAAACTTCCGTCGGGAGCTTTTGAAAGCAGTGGTTGCGCATTCAAGTGGGTGGGAATAGAGAAAAATTGCTGGAAAAACACCATGTTTCATCTCGAACGAATCATTAGGAAGCATGAGAGAGTTGCTGTGAGAAACCATGGCTCAACTATAGAGTCTTCTTATCAAGATTTTACAGTTTCCGTCCATTCCAACAATGCCCTCAGCAGCACAGATGAGAATCTTCTCAAATCCATTGTCTTCAATGCTTGTTATGGCACATCGTTGGTGAGTATTCAATATAGAAGGAAAATTTCATGGATAAATTCTACCATGCAAACAATCCTGAAAACAAAATGCATGTTTGCAACTTGATACTGAATCCTGCAGAAGTAAATGACTTTTATTTGTAAAGCCTCATAATTTTGAACTTGCCATGTAATTATTTAAAAGGAAAGGTCTTCCAGAATTTCCAGAAGAGCAGAATGATTAAGAAGCTAGCTTTCCATTCTCATCTATGGCATGGGTTATTTTGCTATCTGCTTTAGCTGATACCACATCACATCTTCATTCTTTTTTGTTGGCAGACTGTTGTTGCTAGTGTGATGGATTCTGATTCGGTTAAGCAGTTGGAGAAAGAACACCTAATGCAAGTGGAGATGGCAGTTCTCGCCATGCACCATGTATGGGCTATGGAAGTTCAACTTATAAATACTATTAGCGAGTCAAGGAACATGATTCAAGAACTGCTAGACAGGTAAATTATCCAAAATGCTAATTCGCGGATGTGCATATTGCCTGTTGTGGGAACCTCAGAAATGAAGCACATTTGTACATAATTCAAGGAGAAGCTGTTAAATATATGAAGTGGCCTCTGCTGGTGCATTTATATGGTCAAATCTATTAGCGCAACGAAATGTCCCATATGGTCCATATTTCGGTTGGGCTCTTTTAGTCGTCGAAAGAATGTGTCGTCATGTTGTAATTTGGCTGGCATGTTGTGCTTTAAAGACGCCCAGCTTACTGATCGTCAACCAAACTCTTTTGTAGAGGCTTAGTTTAGCTGTCCATATTTGCATGTATTGAAAAGCCCAACTTGATGCGTATTTGCTTTACGATGTTAACCCTGAAAACATCGTCATATATAAAGCTAGGATGTTCTGTTCGAAAAGTTCAAAATTGTACAATTTTAGTGATATTGCCATGTTAATCCTCCTTGTCACTTTTTATAAGTCGTTGTATACTTCCTTGACATCTTTTTCGACTTGATTAAGTTAATTATTTGTGTAATTAATTGCACATAATCAACAAGATTAAAAGGATATGAAGGCTTGTTTAAATACGGAATTGGATTTCTGATGGGGTGGGAGATTGAGCAAACAAGTTGCGGGAACGGTCCTGGCTGGTGACGTAACCCGGATGGCGATGTAAAGACAAGAATATAGCACTCGCAATTCTTGGATGCTTGACCAGATAGTAAAAAGTGGTCCTCATCTGGTCAGTCCGAATTACTCGGTACGTAAATGCAAATGATATTTCATTAAATTGATCTTACCCTGCCAATTTAAAATGCTTCATGGGTCTTGAACCTTGCTATGATATATGGCAAGGTTTATTCAATCTCTACGAATTTCCGAGTTGAGCTTCTCAAGGATCTTTCTCATCACTCATCTATCCCTCAATAATTGGGACTGAGACCACTAATAATGACAATGTCATTATCACAAATGCTGAACAGAATGTGCGTTGTGAAGTTTACAGGCAGGGTGGGGAAGGGTAGCATGTAACCGTCGAAATAATGCTGTGGACATTGTCATCAAGGAGGTTGGTCCGATGGTAATTAATATTATTGTTTTCTTATCATTTTATGCAATACCTTAATATCTCCACTTTACTTTCTGGTATAACGTACCTACCTACCTACCTACCAACCATGGGCATTAAGAATTTAACTTGGTCATTTGACATTCTATTTGTTTACCCAAGTTGCAAGTTCTAAAGTTGAACAACTTGGTAACTTTCCCACAAAGCAAGTTCACATATAAAATCCCTCAAGTTTCATCTTATCAAGGTTCCAAATTACATTCCAATGTAGAGCCATTTCCTTTCTGCAACTTTTGAGAAATCGGCAAATGCGTTTTCTCTATAATTGTTTAATCCTCTACCCTGTGCTTATTGTTATTCTTTTACAGCCACTCGCAGATCTACTTGGGTTTCTCTCCTCTCAACTCTTACAGCAACCCAACTACGAAGATCAATCCACCACATGGATATGCTAATTTACAAGTTCTGATTGCATTTTAAATGAATTTAATAATAAGAGTTTGCAAGGAAAAATGTGTGTGTGATCCAAGAAGTAAAAATGCCTCTACTAGGAACAATGGGACAAGGAAGAAAGAGGATTGAAATGTCAAAAATGGCAGAGGCAGAGGCAGAGGCAGCTTTGGATGGTATCTTATAATCAGGGTTATGCAAGGAAGGTTGTAAGGGTTTACGAAAAGGGCTTTCTCTAGGAAAGTTTTTGGAGCTTTCCGAGTTCAGTCCTTTTAGATTCCCTTTACTTCTCTGTAAACTCCTTTTCACCCCCTTTCTTTTCGTCTTTTTACCGTCCTTAAGGTTCTTCTCTTTAAATTAGTATTATTTTCCCTTTCCTCTTTCTATTGGCCCGTTGGTTCCCTTCATTTCTCCACTCTAGCATCGCCACACAGCTATAATTAAATATTTTTGAAACTGGTTTCAACCCCTTATTCTGTACTTTATTCTCAATATACAGAGTGCTCATTTCCCTGTAGAATTTTCAACTCTCTCTCTCTCTCTTGCTGCATTACAAGCAACAAGGCACGGTTCGGTCTCTTACTGCAGAATTTTTAAACCCTTTTCAAGTTTCAAAAGTAAAGAAACCTCTTTGACATTTGCTTCATTTCAAGCTGCTCCCCCCTTTCCTACTTTGCCATCCACATTTCAAGCTCAAATCTTGCAATAACCTGTTTTGTCTTTCTTGTAAGCTGCTCTTGGACTCAAAATCTTACATTCATCAGAAACCAACTTAAATACTAGAATGTCAATGCCACTAAGCCAGCAACCACCACCAGGGACTATAGCTCAAGAACCTTACGCCACCGGCTCAACCCATGGCACCGTTGGCCCAGTTATCGCAGTGCTAGTCGTGATAATGATATTGGGTGTACTTGCTGCTATGGTTGGAAGGCTGTGCTCAGGAAGGAGAATCTTGGGTTATGGTCAGTACGATATAGAAAGCTGGGCAGAATCAAAATGTTCTTCTTGCATTGATGGAAGGATAAGCTCCCCAATGCCAAGGTCTAATCTTTTTGCCACCTCTGGTTCATCACCAATGCCTGTCCAAACCCACCAAGCAACCAAGCAGCAAGAAGATCCTACTCGGCATCCACCTGAAAATCTTTGATTCTTGATCTTGAAAGTGGGTTTCTCTTTTGATATTTGTTTTTTAAAAAAATTTTCGGGATGCGATGGCCTTGTTTTTGTGTAATTTTCACATTGTTTGCATGCTGGAGTAATGTGCCATTGTTGATGATGTGCATTCTGTGGTGAATATGTCATGTCTCTTGTATGTTAAATTGCTAAGGTCTTCGCATTCTGTTCCCTCTTCTTTTTGTTGTTAAACTAATTTAGTAAAATGGTATCAAAGCTCCTCTTTTTGATTATTAGCTTTTGCTGGGTTCAATTACTTTCGAGAAATTCCTTTTATTTATAAATGAACGTTCCTTCATAAATAAATTCATTTAAACTAAATCCAATTATCTTAAATTTACTTCTTTTCTTTAAATGTTAAGCTTTTAGCTGGATCTCAGACCTAGCTTTCCCATTTTCCATAAAACAATTTGATTTCTGGGGATATATTACCTCTTCTATAGATGGAAATGAAGGACTTCACTGATTTACAATTCTAGAATCGATAAGCCATTCCACATAACATGTTGTGTGTTCATCGCAAAGAAAGCAAGGGATGAACATACTTGGCTGGCTTGTCGCGTCCTATTCATTACAAGAAGCTTCAGTCCCATCAGCCTTTTCAAAAAACCAGTCCTTTCCTTTCTAAGCGCAAGCTATAATCAAGGCGTTGATTGATATTTGATATGCCTTTTGCTAAAGATTTGTAAACACACAAATTAATGCAGGCAGAAAAAATGAGAAAGCTTTCTCCTAGATTAGTTTTTGAAAAATACACCGATCTAAAGAACAGAATCGAGTCCTTGTTGGCAATGAATCGACACCCTCTTGCACGAATATACGTTTTCTGTAATGTATAAGGACCTACACACAGCTTAGATTAGTTAATTAGTTTCCTTGCGGGCGTTTCACCTTGAGAAGATGTGATAGACCTGCAACAACATGTAACCTACTACTTGGAACACCTGTCTTTGCCAGTGCTCTCCCATTTTTGTCCAACAGTACAAAGCAAGGAACATATCTTATGTCATAATGGAGGAGCTGCAGATCATCAATAATAACAATGGTCAATCATGTCATAGAGATAACTAATAGTTGATGTTTGAAGAATATGAGCAGGAGGCAAATGCTTTAACTAAACCATCAAACGGGACGCAAACATGTAGAGCTAAGAATCACTGGCCCTTGTCAATTCAATTCAACTCAACTAACGTTTTAAATCTCAAGTTACTTGTTTAGGCTGTATGGATTCTCCTTTTCTCATTCAGAACCGTACCATTAGATCTAATCGAGTTTCACACTTTGTCACTATCACAATCCTTCATTTTTATCTGGACTTGGGACCAATCAAGTACTAGATGCTTAGGCAAGGTTCCTTTTTCAGTTCAACATGAGCTATTAATGTGATTGCTTAAGCACTTCCCTCATCCCCTAAAGTATCTTTTACATATGCCTTAAACAAAATGTATCAGGATGAAAGTTCAGTTCTTTACAAGTCATTGAAGAAGAAAAGCCTGTTCCAGACCATATTATAGTGAAAGAACTATTACTGCATAAAGAAGACCTAAATGTTTCCTAAAATCAATCAAATAAGCAGGAAAAAGAAACATGAATACGACCAAAAATGTGCAGCCAGAATGGCATTCATCTTCTTATCGAAGCAATAACTGCAAAAAAAATAGCTTATATGAATTAAAACTGATAAGTAGAATACCTCGGGCAACCATTTCTCATTCTCTGCATCTGCCATAACAATATTGAGCCAACTTGAGTTCCTATCTTCAACCTCAGCGACAAAACCAAGCAAAGAATTACACAGCCTGCATTTGGGTGAGTAGAATTCAAGGAGTGTAGCTTCTTTCCTACTTGCTAAAGCATAGGCAAATGCTCTTTGCTCTGCCTCTGCTTGTTCATCAGGAGTCAAAACCTTCGGTGACTTCAAACTGCTGTTTTGGGTGGTATTATTTGCACCCAGTTTTATGGGATTAAAATTATTGATCCATGAATTGGAAATTGAATTCAATGAAGTGAAAGCAATTGATCCAAGAGTTTGTACAGATTTCAAAATCCAAGGAGTCTCGTAGGAACAAACATTAGGGCTTTTAGAATTCTGTAGCTGATCATCCCATGGCCATTTCAAGCAAAACAAAGGCTGTTTAGAAGCAGAAGTCTTCTTCATCTGAGATTTTTAATCAAAAAAATCAACACAAAATTAGCTACCAATGTTTACTAGGTACTCGCCAACTTCATTTATAAATACTAACATATAAAAGTGAAGTAGATTTACTGTTAGATTATGAACAATTGAAAAGAGTGTATTATATCATCCATCATGACCTTCAAATTTAGCTTCTTCCCTTCCCTATCCTCAGCGAAACGACGATGTTTCGTTGTATATATGTAAAATTGGTCATTCACAGTAGAAATTCCCTCCTTCTTCTGCGGGTGTTTTCAGTTTGACCATAATTCCTTCTCTAAACCTCAAAAACAAGAATCCTTCGGATTACTGTAATCAGCTAATCTTTCAATTGTTTGCCAGAAAAAATAAAAATTTTCTAATCATGGTTTCTTTGTCCAAACGAAAGAACACCAATAGTTATAACCAAGTTCATCAATTCAACGACGGAATAAGACTCATAAAAATGTAAACAATTTCGAATCAAATTGTAAAACAGGAAATGATAGGCGATGATTAAAGGAAAAACAAACCCGAACAGAAAAAGTTAACGTAATCAATAAATTGGTGAGATGAGTACCAGAATCTTTGCCACTATGCAGCTGCTTATGGTTTAACCAGCAATGGTCTTAACAAAGATCTGCTTCTTTCAGCTTCTGATTGGTAATAATGGAGAGAGAAACGTTACAAGGGAAATTGTGAAATTACGAAATGTACAACAAAACTGTACATGGGATAATAGCAAACCAACGGGTTCTCACCGGCGGGGCGATCGGAGGGAGAGAACTGCGCCTTTTAAGTGGACAGTAGCATGGACTTTTCTGTTTTTTTTGAACTGAGGTCTTTTCTGGTTAAGCCCAAATCTAATGCTCTGGAAATGATTTAACGGGTTAACATATTGGGCTTTATTTCGGCCATACGAACCATGCCCTTTATTTGAGCTTCATTTTCGGCCCATAAGAACCAAGCCCTTTATTTGGGCTTCATTTTCGGACCATATGAACCATTCCCTTTATTTGGGCTTTATTTCCGCCCATATCAAGACATTATATTTCTCTAAGCAATGCGGATTTACCTGCAAAATTTCGTCATATACCAAACCCAATTAAGAATAAAGAGGACAAGTTTGAAAACAAACCATACCAAATTCGTGGAAGTTGTAGTATGAAAGCACACAATTGAATAGCTCGAGAATGCAGATGGGTTTTGCTTGTTTATCTCATCTCACCGGCTAACCCTCCTGGTGACGGCCATTGTTCGTCTGCTGGAAACTGTCCAAGCCAGAACCATTGTTGTTGGTGGGCCTGAATATTAGCACTCGGGCTATAACTACTTCCTCTGTTATTTTTCTAAGGGATATTTTCAAAAGTTGCAGGTGGCAAATGTTTTTTCTTAACTTTCTCGATTATCATTGTTTTTTATAAAAATAACAGATTTTTTAAAAATCATATCAACTTAATATAAACAATATCAATTTAAAATCTCATGAGATTTTATTAACTAAATACAATCCTAATCAAATATAACTACATAAAATAAATATAATTTTGTCAATTAAATACAATCTTAATAAAATATAACTACATAAAATAAATATAATTTAAATCATCTCATTATATTATCAATAAAAAATATATTAACATTAATTATAAATTCATAAAAAATATGTAAAATTCTTTTTAAAAATATGATTTTAATAATAAATTCTTTTAGATCTATTTTTTATTAAAATATTTTTTAATAATAAAAAATATTTTATAGTTTTTCATTTTTGATATTCTTTAATTTTTTTATTTTTTCATATATAATATATTACTTCCTACAAAAATATTTTTTAAAACTAAAAATTATTAAAATAAAATATATATTCATATAAAAAAGTGAAATTTTT
>CANYBF010751627.1:0-38562 GCA_948192965.1 Dalechampia spathulata
AAGTTTAATGATTAATGGAGTATATAAATTAAATAAATGAGTATTAAATAAGTAAATGGAAATAATATTTAAGTATTAATTTGACATGTGATGTAATGAATATTAAATAATTTAATTTATTTATGTTATTAAAAGGAATTACGAAAATAAGATATTGATTTAATAAATAAATATGTAAGATGGAATATATAAATTATATTTTTAAATAAGTGGGATTTGAGAATAATTATATTTTATTATTTATTGGAGGATGTGTTAGTGGATGAATAAAATATTAGTAGTATTGGAAGTTGGAAAAGGGGTATTGGAAGTAGTGTTAATGGATGAAACGAGAAAAAAATAAGTTAGTATTTTATTAGTTAGTGGGAAAAGATGGGGGATTTGAATTATTAAAATATTATGTATTAGAGTATTAATTGAGTATTAAATATGTATTGATGGATGATGATTGGAGGAAATTAGGTTATATATATAAAAAAAATACGTACTAGAGGGATATAACATGGTTGAGGGTAAATTGGACTTTTGTTAGGATTCCTTAAGGGTTATACACCATTATTACTTTCTTATTTCATCAAAAACACATATTTTGCTCCTCTTTTCTCTAAATGGCCGAAACCTCCATTCCTTCTTTCCTTCATTTTTCATACTTCTTACATCTTTCTTATGTCTTTTCTTTTATTTCTCTTAAAGGAAAAACCAAAACTTCATCATTACACCTTCTTTTCTTCATGAAACTTCAAGTTAAACCTAAGAAATATATGTTTAAATGAAGATGAAGTCAAGAATTTTCCATTTCATATTTATTCTTGATGAAGTTGAAAGTGTTTGTTCATGGAAGCTTGAAAACTGCAACATTTCTTTGCATTTCTTCATAATTTTCTTCAAGTTTAAGCTATATTTGTGTGATGCATGCAAGGTTTGGCCGAAATGCTTGTCAAATCCTTTTGTTCTTGAAGTGACCAAACCATTCTCTTAAGGTTCTTCAAAGTGTAATGTCAAATCCATTAAATCTATGAGTTTCCTTGTAAAATCGCAACTTATTTTATGTTTAACCTTAATTTTCTTGTTGGATTTTTGTCTAAGGTACATGCATGTGGGTTTCTAGTGATGAATAGAAGTTCAAAGCTTAAGATAAAGTATTGGTGAGAAGATCTATGAAAAAGGCAAAGAAAGGATCAAGTTTTAGTTCTTTTTAGTAATATCACCTTAAGGTGAGCTTGGTTTTATGCTATATTCACTAGAACCATACATTTTTGGGTATGTTATTATCTTGGCCAAATTGTTTGGGTTCATTCTTGTTATGGCCAAAGTGATTTTTAGCTTTTAGTTTGATGGTTTAGTTGATTAATGATGTAAATATGGATCAAACTAGTGGATTGTGGTGTGTGTGTGGTTGTTTTATGATCTATCATACATGGCTAAATACATCAGAAGGTAAAGCTATCAAAATGGTAAGTTTAATGCATGATTAAAGGATTAGAAAATCAATGAGTAATTAATTATAAGATAAGTTAAGATAAATGATAATTTAAGATTGATTAATGGAGTTGCATATGATAATTGAGCTAAATGATTAAAAGACAAGGCAAATAATGTTTATGGTTGAAAATTTAATTATATGATTTAAAATAAAGAGGAAAATAAAGATATTTCAAAATGATAAGATAAGGTATGGGCATAATAATTGAATAAGGATAAAAGGGACATTTAATATGATGTATGTGAGGAATTTGCAAGCATACGGCCATGATGAACATAAGAGCTTAATTGATTAATTTAATTGACGCAAACCATTGGAAATGTAAAGGAACAGAAAATGAGGTTTGTGCTATTTTAGCTGATTCCTTATTAATGGATCGGTAGGTAAGTATGAACTTACCTTAATTTTTAACATGTGATTACATATTTTAAATTATATTTTATAGGAATGTTTTAAGTTAATTAAAGTTGAATTTCATAGGAAATATTTATAAGATATGATAATACATATCATGGTATTCATATTCATTAATTATGATGATATGATATGCTGTGTTGACTTTGATGTTGAAAATAATAATGATAATGTAAAAGATTAATGTGAATAAATAATGATACTTAAATGAAGATCATTAATATTAGCAAAGATAAACATTCATGATAATAGTATAAACGTATTCAATAGTATATACATTGATACATACGATTGATTGAAGTGATGATTATTTTGCTAATATTATATCTTCGTATTTATATATTAATGAAATTGATTTAATGATGAAGTTCTTTTATTTCATTATGATATTATCATATCATAAGCATGATTGATAGTTGATATTTATAAAACAAATATGAAAAGATGTAAATGACATAATATAATACGTTGTTATAATATATAAGGTTAATGTATATAGAATTAAAAAAAATAGTGATATGATTAATTTGATAAAGGAAATGGTCATTGTCATATTTAATGATATTAAGTATATAAAAAAGGATTATGCATAGTAATATATTAGGAAGCTTATACTATTAAATAAGAACAAAGTATAATGATTAAGTATCATGAAAACATAAAGTAGAAAAGTACGATGGAGTGATAGTAAATAAAATTATAAGATGAGAAAAGTAAAGCATGAAATGATTTTTAAAAGTATGATAAATATCAAAGATTGGTACGTAAACATAAAATAGTTAAGTATGAGTTACTATCCCTATAGTTTAGAATCTTATGAATTATAATTTTATGATAAATCATGGAGGATTGTAATAATTAATTATGAATAAAGGTTAATGAATTTTAATAGTATGGCTTATTAATTAAAGCAAATGAATAATATCTAATGTACTTACATTATGAAAGTTATTTTCATTATGTCAATATTAAGAATGTATGAAATGAATGCTATATGCAATTGATACTATTTGAGATGTATGCTACATGAAAGGGATGTGATATGAAATGAATGTTTTATAAAATGACTAACATATGAAAATCATGTTATATGAAATGGATGATGTATGAAATGGATGATAAATGGAATGTATGATTTATGATATGATATCATGATGCTTGCATATGTTTATTTTGGCATCATGGCATAAAGCATATAAAACATGTTATGAAACATAAATTGACATATTCATATACATGACATGACATGGAGAAATAAGGAAGGAAGAAAATAAGCAAATGAAAAGGGTACTTGGGCATAATGAAATGAATTCCTACGGAAAATGAATGGAAAGGAAAATGATATGAATCAATGAAATGAATATGAAAAGGGTTCCAATACGTTGAACCATAGAATGATATTTGATGAAATGTAAGACCCAGTACCAAACTCGCATATGATATGAAATGGCCTAGTATGTAAAAAGGGCAAATGAAATGAAATGTTACAGGAAAATAAGAGGGAGAATGCATAACATGAATGCATTCTCACATACAAACATTCTCATTAATACATTATGAAAGTACAGTGGATGAAATGATGAAAGCACTATAGGTGCATATATATGAATGATACAAAAACATGATGGTTTCTATATGGTATGATATTCAAAGAAAGAATGTTGAACATGGTTGTATTTTCATAAATTTGATATGAAATGATACCAAAAAATAATGGAAAATGCATAGTAGATTTACATTCATAATATATGCAACCTTATATTATTATATAATGATTACTATATGAAATGATTCGAGCTTATACTCAATGGTAAGAATGATTATGATGATAGAATGATGAATGCGCCATAATCATGCTTATATGGGTATTACATTGAATAATGAACTATGCTATGGTATGTTGGGTTATGTTTAGAAACATTTGTAAATAATTATTGATAATCATAATACGTCGGACATAATTATATAGTAGAAATTATGGAATACAGTTATAGGAGCTTATGCTAATAAATAGTGGTAATGTGATGAAAACATGTTATCATTCATCGATACCATTTATGCTGAATGTTGATAGAGAATATAATTAGTATTATTGATTATGTTATGATTCACTAATAAAAAGGAATATGTGATAAAGTGAGAGATGTCATTTTTGAATATTCCAAGGATTTTATTATATCCTGAAATGTTATGAAATTAATGATATTAGCTATGGACATGTGGTTAAGTAATTTAGATTATTATGAAATATAGATGGAATGTTAATATATGCTTTGAACATTTGAATGTTGATAACATAAGGATATGATATATTAGAGAATTGAGTTATTGATGTATAGGTTATATTAAGTAACAATGATATACCAAAAGAATAAAAGTGTAATATACACAAGTGGGTAACTATTATAATTATACTTATGAACACATCAAGAAAATGTTTATAGTAATGTAGTAATGATGGTTGTATAATTTTGATTGATGTAGTATACATGATATATGACTACAATGCTTAAGGGTAATTCAAGAGGGATTATGAATCCAATGAAAATTGATGATATATATATCATGAAAATAAACTAGTCATAGTATTGACATAAAATGAACTATGATCTAAATATGTTAGGGAATCAAGTGAATGTTGATATAGAAAGGTGATGTTTAAAAGTAATATTTTAATGATTATATTTTCTGTTATGTTTAAAAGCACCATTGAGTGAAATACTCAGCATTTGTCATTTTATGGATGCAGGTAATCAGATGAATGACAAGCATGGATTTCCAAAGCACCAATTCAGCAGGAGTCACTCTAAAGGCAAGGACTTAGAATAGATTAAATTTTCTAATTAATTTTATTAAGCAAATTTTAAGAAATGTTTAAGGCAGTAAATGCAAGAATGTTATATAGGGTTAATACTTCCATAAACTAGAAAAAAATAATACAAGTGTCATATGTATAAAAAAAATTTATGCATCCCTTGTAGTGTAATCAGTGGTTTCCATGTATCAGAGATCATTAATTATTCTACGGGAGCATGTCACATCTCAGAAAGACATGGCAGGTTAGCACACATTAGTATGCATACCCACAAGCTAGTGCATGTTAGCATTTTCTAGGGTGTGCAGAGCACATTCTACTACATGTTATGCATATAACTTGGAATTATAAAATGGAGAAGGTTCTAATTAAAAATCATTTGCTTCCCCTTCCATGTTTCAGTTTTCTCTCAAACCAAAACTCTAAATCTCTTCATTTTTGCAAGAATGGTAGGAATTAGGATGCAATTGATTGCTTAGGACTCAATTTTGATCCTGAACTCCACCTAAACTGAGAATATGACTCATAATGCTTACTACAGAGCTTCTTAAGGTGAGCCATTATTGAAATATTTGTCATAGACTCACATAGGTCTTGAGCTCCCCCCCTAAAAGGTGAGTTATTGTGTTTTGGTTTTATTTTTTGGGTTTTCTCTAATGTTGGATTTTTGTATTTTTAGCTCATTTAGGCTTGAATTTGGGTTATAAATGATATTAGGCTAAGGATAGACTTGAGAATGCATGAGATTATCATGATGTTTCATGAAAATTAGGCAAATTTCAAATGGCTTTAAGCTATATATTGCACATATAGCATTATGTGCATAGTACATAGCCTATATGTAGTATACATTAAGCTATATGCAGCACACATAGTAAGTATTTTATTGGAAAAATGCTAAAATTTAGGTAATTTTGAGAAATAAAAGCTTCTTTTTAAAGGTTTAAGGACTCATAGGCTTGAATTTATCAGTTTTAGGCTATGGGAGGAGCTATGAACTTTATAATTATAGTCTATATTTTATAAATCAAGTCTAAAAGCTAACTTGAATTCTAAAACATGTAGAGAGAGGGACCATCGTTCGAGCTGGTAGCATCTAGGGAGTCTATGAGTGGTAATCATAACTCCCTTAAGATATTTGTGATATAGTATACTGGAGTTACTTTGATCGATACATGTCTTACTTCACAAGCATGGAGAAGAGGTGTTATAGATTCATCATCACTATGATGGTAGAGAGATGGATGGTGTCATATCCACACACGTAGCATATTGCATTGCTTATATGTGTGATGAATGTTAATTAATCTGTGTGCATGATTGAGATTAAATATGGAATTGTGTGATATGTGAGAATGATAAGGAAATTAAATGACATGTTAATTGATATGAGTTCTAATATTGATATGATAATAATTAGCAAAATTATTGAATAAGGAATGTGATGAACAAAAAATGGGTATAACATTGAGATTGAGATTTAGTAAATACGTGGATATTTGTATGTGTGGATATTATTTTTATATATGTTATGTATATGGTTTTTAAAGAATATTTAATATATATATATATACATATATTTATGTGTGTGTGTGCTTGATTAATAAATTTGTTTACATGTGTGAGTGTACATGTAATTGTATGTGAATATGTGCATATATATATATGTGAGTTTGTGTATATTATTTTAAGCGATGATTAAAATGTATGTATATATAAATATAAGAAGTTAAAATAATATTTATTATGTATAATGATGTGTATATATATACATATGTATCGTGTATATACATCATATAAATGAAAGATATTATATTATATTATATTATATTATATTATATTATATATAAAGTGTTAGTGGGATATAAGGATGTGTTAGGGTGTGTGCGTGTGCATTTCAACCGATTGGACCCTTCCATTAATCAAAGAAAAGAATTTAGGAAAGGAAACCCACTCATCCACCCTTCCTCCCCTTTATTCCCACCGTAACCCTCATTTCTTTTCCCCTCCTCTTTGTTCTATCATAACACTTACGCTTCCTTTTCTCCTTTTCTTCAACTCACCTTCACCAAAGAACATATCCCTCCTTCCTTTCTTCTTTTTATTTTACCAACCGATTACTCACTTTCACTTTACTTCCACCGTAGTACTTACCCTCCTTTTTCTCTTTATGTGTGGCCATAATACTTGCTCTTTTTCTGCTCTTTGTTTCCTTGATCGATTCATCTCCAAAGATGCATGCATGTGTGTGATGTATGTGAACTTGCATGATTATTTTAATAGTCTTTAGTAGTTTTTGATGTTAATTTATGATGATTTTATTTTTATTTAATATAATTTGATGAGTTTGTTGAGTGTGTAGTGTTAGGGAAGCATTTGAGAAGAAATGAAGCATTTTGGGGCTTGAATAGTTAAGTCACGATCGTGACAGAAGTTAGAAGCAAGGAGGGACACTTTCAAGCAAGTCAAGATCATGACATTCAAAGTCACGATCATGACAGAAGCTATGCCAAATGGAAAAGAGCCTAAGTGTCTGTCGCGATCATGACAGAGGCATAAAGAACCCGAAGACCACCAAGCCAGCAAGTCACAATCGTGACTTGTAAAGTCACAATCATGACTTCTTAATAAGTGGCCATGTAAAGCATGATTTTTTGCAGAAGATTGAGTGGGGAAAATGGGATCCATGAGGGGAACAAAAATAAAAAGCTTTAAAGGAGATCTCATGGGTAATGGAATCCATAAGATAGGTAAAGACACAAACAAATTGAAGATAAGGCTAGAGGATCTCTACTTAAAGATAAAAGGAGGCAGCAAGGTGGTGGATATAGGGGAGAAGAGAGAGAGACCATTCCCATATGGGATTGGCACTGAAATTGGCACTGTCTTTTGTTAGAGTGTGTTCTTCTTTGTTTTCTTAATTTTTTTTGTATTTCTTGTAAGCTATGAGTGGCTAAGTACTCTATAGTAGGATTTGATTTCTGAAATCCCTAGCTAGGGATAACTGCTCGTGCTTGCTTAAGACTACTATGAATGTTTAATTTTAAAGATTGATTTTAGAAACAAAATCTCTGGTTTATGATTACAATGAGAGTTGGATTATAGAATGCTTATTCATTGAGAGATGTTTAATTCTAAAGATTAGCTTTCTAAACAATTTCTTATACTTTATAATTGTAACGAGAGTTGAATTATAGAATGTTTATTCATTCAAGTTAAGTAGATGCGTATCAGAGATCTACATTTTCCTAGCTCTTGTATGATTGCTTAATGGTTTCTCTGATTGAGGGAAATAGATCGAAAGAGTGATTCTGAGATTAGAACAAAATCTAGTTGGTTTCACCTCGAGAGAGGAGGATTGATGCTTTCAGATATCTTGGGTGGCAATGAGCACATGATTGTTATTTTGGCTTGGTGATTAAGATTTCAATTCCTAGGCTTCTTACTATTGTTTCATCTTTTCACCATTGACTCCATTTTGCTTCTTTACTTGCAATTGTAATTGACCCTTTCCAAACACCAAAACTACTATAGTGGTTTAAATAGATTAGAAATCCAAGTAGTGGTGGATAGACCATTAATCCTCATGGGATTGATATCTTATATGCTTGTAGTAAGTAGTAAATAAATCTATTATTGTTTGGGAGAAATGTCATCAAGTTTTTGGCACTGTTGCTGGGCATTTATGTGTTTAACATCACTACAAAGAGAGTATAATTTGATTTAAGCATTTCATTTTAATTTTACGTTTAATTTTTTTTATAGTGTATGAGTATGAGAAGAACCAAGAACTCCCAATTACCACTTCAAGAGATTTACAAAGATCCAATAAGACTAACAAGGGAGAAGCAAAGAGCTGCTCAAGAGCGAACTGTGCAGGAAAATCCAATATAAATGGTGGAAGAACAAAGGACATTGATGGATGTGGTTAGGCTTGGTTTCTATGCTAACTAACAAAGCATAATGAGGCCACCTGTTGTAACCAACAACTTTGGAATAAAACCAACTTTACTGTAAATGTTGCAGTCTTCGATAAAATTTTTTGGTTTAGTAAATGAAGATCCTAATGCTCATATCTTGAATTTTCTGGAGATTTATGATACATTTAGGTATAATGGTGTGATGGAGGATGTAATCCAACTACATCTACTTCCATTTACCCTAAGAGATAAGGCTAAGATTTGGCTGAATTCATTGACCCTATGATCCATCACCAATTGGGACCATCAAGGAAATCACCACTTTCCAGCAAATGGATAGCGAGTCTCTCTATGAAACATAGGAAAGATTTAAGGAGCTTCAAATGAGGTGTCCTCATCAAAATTTTCCTGGAGAATTACTGCTCCAAACCTTTTACAATGGAGTCAATACGACTACACGAGGGACCATTGATGCAACAGCTAGAGGGTCCCTTATGAAGAAGACAATTGAGGTAGCATATGAACTGCTGGAGGAAATGGTAGCCACAAATGCATTATGGGTATCAGACAGATCTAAAATGGTAATCAAAGAACAAAAAGGTTCATTATCATTAAATATTGTTAGTGCTTTGTAGGCTGAAGTTGCAAATTTGATAAAGCAAATCAACAATTTGTCAAAAGTTTCAAGTTCATGTAAGCTGTGTGGGAAATCAAGACATACTGTTAATGGTTGCAATATGTGTGAGAATGTAAAGCAGGCTAATTTCATAAGAAATATGCCACACTCTATGGGAAGACAAGGTAACAACCCTTACTCCAACACTTATAATTTGGGATGGCGAAACCATCCAAAATTTTCATGGAGTGGCAATGTAGGAAATGTTCAAAAGACACAACCAGCACCTCCCCAAAATAATTTTGATTCCAAAATGGAGAAGTTCATGGAGATGCTGGGAACAAATCTGACAAGCCAAGAGGAATCACAGCAAAGAATGGAGGTTAAATTTGATCAAATCAAAAAGAATGATTCCTCCTCTATCCATAACTTGGAAGTGCAAGTGGGACAGCTAGCTATCGCAGTAACACAGAGGAATCTTGGAGGACTTCCAAGTAATATAGAGCCAAACCCCAAGGAGAAAATCAATGCAATCTAGCTAAGGAGTGGAAAGGAGCTTGTCAATAAAGGTAAGGAACCTGCTAATATAGAGGAAGAATGCAGACAGAGAAGCTGTAAAGCCGAGACTTCATAAATGCAGATAGAAACTGAAGAAAGTCTCGGTCATGATCATGACATACAAAGTCATGATCGTGACTTTCATGCCAAAAAGAAGAAAAAAGAAAATAAGCTAGGACCAGGTAAGTATATGCCTCCCATTCCATTTATACAAAGGCTTGTGAAGCCAAAAGTAGATGAAAAATTTACCGCTTTCGTGGAAAAATTAAAAAAATTGAGAATTAATATAACATTTACTGAGATGATTTAGAACATGCCAAAATATGCTAAAATTTTAAAGAAAATCTTAGCACACAAATGCACAATTGATGACACGCAATTTGTATCATTAACTGAAAATTGTAACTCAATCATTTCAAGTAAAATTCCATCTAAGCTACAAGATCCAGGAAGTTTTACTATTCCATGTAAAGTAGAAAATTTGGTATTTAACAAATGTTTGTATGATTTGGGCGCAAGTATCAACTTGATGCCATTGCAATTTTTTAGAAGCTAGGTCTTAGAGATATCAAAACTACTTCCATGGTAATTCAGCTTGCAAATCAGTCGATGAAGAAACCATTTAGTATTATTGAGGATGTCATAGTGAAGGTGGATAAGTTCATCATTTCAGTAGATTTTATGGTGCTGGATTACAATGAGGATGTTAATTGCCCCTTGATTTTAGGAAGACCTTTCCTTAACACAGGGAGAGCATTAGTTGATGTGCATGAAGGGAAACTCATCTTGAGAATTGGTGAGGAGTGAATAGAATTCTACATAAGGAAAGCAATGAAACAATCGATGGAGGGTGAGGCGTGTATGAAGGTAGATGTGATCAATGAATGTGTGTCTGCTGTGATAAAGGGGGAACTAAAAGATGTATCAATCAAAGAGGAATCGAAGGAAACAGGTGAGGAAGGTGGTGAGACACCTAAAGTAGAATTGCTGGTAAGAAATTCTAACCCTACTCCTCCTTCGATTAAAAAACCACCTATCCTAGAATTGAAAACTTTGTGAAATCATTTGAGGTATGGTTTCTTAGGTAGTAATGAATTTTTGCTAATCATCATATCTAATAGACTAACCTTGGAACATCAGGACAAGCTGCTCAAAATGGTGCAAAAGCATATTTGAACTTTAGGCTGGCGGTTGTCTAACATTAAGGGCATGAGAGGCAAAGGAGACTCAACCCAAATATGAAAGATATTATGAAAAAGAAGGTGATTAAGCTGCTCGATGCAGGTATTATCTATCCAATTTCTGATAGTGAGTGGGTGAGTCCCGTATAATGTGTACCTAAGAAGGGAGGCATGACTGTTATAGAAAATGAAAAGAAAGAATTGCTATCGACTAGGATGGTAACTGGCTGGAGAGTGTGTATTGATTATAGAAACTTGAATTCTGGTACTAGGAAAGACCATTTTCCTTTGCCCTTTGTTATTCAAATAATTGAGAAAATAGTATGTCACTCTTTCTATTATTTTCTAAATGGTTATTCTAGTTATAATCAGATTGTTATTTTCTCACAAGATTAAGAGAAAATAACCTTTACATGCTCATAGAGCACATTTTCTTATAGACACATGCTTTTTAATTTATGTAATGTGCTTACTATATTTGCTGACATGATAGAGGAATTCATGGAAATTTTCATGGATGATTTTTTGATGTTTGGAGACTGTTTTTAGTCATGTTTGTAGAATCTGGAGAGTCCAGAAACGCTGCAAGGAGACCAACCAAGTGCTGAATTAGGAAAAATGTCATTTTATGGTCGATGAAGGGATCATGCTAGGGCACAAGATTTCCAAAGAATAATAAAATATAAATTATGAATTAATATAATTATAACTACAATTATAATAATAAAAATGAAAGTGGAAGTGACATCTAATCCATCACTTTACAAGATTCACCATCTTAACACTTGAAGAGGAAATTATTATCATTTAGTAGTTATTTTTTTATCTAATTCTTTCTTCCTGTAACTTCTTTATCCCATGCTCCACTCTTCCCATCTTTAGTTTTATTATTGGTCATCTAGTTTCTATATATGTATATCTATTTATATATATACATATTAGTTTATCAACCAATTATAAACATACAAAAAGAATTTATTTAGTAATTCATTAATTACTAAGAACCAAACATCGTTTAGTAAAATAATAAATCCACCTTCATAGTGACATTATAACATATATCATGATCGTACATTTGGCATACTATTCATAAACAATTCCTAAATTTAGTTATTGTTATATTTTATGGCGTTACAAGCAATATAAATATCTATACATTTAAATAAAATAATTTAAAAGTTAACTATATTTTTTAACAACACCAATAACATAAGTATTTATAAATATAATAAAATAATTTAAATATTAAATTTTTTTAATCTTATTTAATTAATCATAAATTATTTTTAAAAATTTATCACAATAGTCAAAAATATAATTAGGCATAATTATAATCATACTTAAGATAATGATAATGAGTATGGATGTGACATGTATGTTTAGCTTTATTCATCATGTATCCCCTTATCTCTCTTTCCCTTTTTATGGGCCATTATTTCCTTTTGCTATAGTTACTATGCTTCATTATTCTACCATGCCAAATCTACCATGATTGCTTCCATGCTATGTTGTACACTTTATTCATGCTTATGAATATCCAATGCTTGCTTAGATTAATTAATCTATTAAGATGGTAAAATTGAACTTGAAACTCTAAAACAATAGACCTTCATCACCCGAACCTATCTCTGAGGGGTTTAACTTATCACTTATGTTATGGGTCGATTGAACCAAATTTTGGAACCATTCAGTGGTGACTCCATCTTGCAACATCTAGCAGGTCTATATCATTTATTAAAGGAGCCCCTCGAGAAGATCGCACTTTTGCTCCAAGCATGTCATTGATGCTGTTTATCATAAGCCTCACTCTAGATTATGATGAAAGCCCTGCCTATAGATCCTATTCAAGATTTTGCCAAAAATCATTTTATTTCTTTTATGGAGTTGTGTATGTGATGCATATTCACCTATGTGTGGCATACTCACATGATTGAGACCTCGCATTCAAGAATTGGTACAATGATTTAATTATAAGGATTTCTCTATATTGGTAGTAAATGCATTAAAACAAGAATGTACTCTTAATGATGAAAAGGAATTAAGAACTAGATAGATAAGAAAAATAATGAAAGGAACATATTTAACCATTATCCATGATAAAGAATAGAAATTCCTAAGTTCATCTACACCCAAACAAATAAGATATAAGCTCTTTAAATCAAGATCATCACAATCTAACCAAGTATCCAAGCAAGTAGATTTGAGTTATAGACATTGCCCAATTTCTTATAAAGATCACGCTAGTGCTTGTAAAAACTAGGTAGGAGTTTGCTTTAAATATGGAAGTGCAACACATTTTGAGAAAGAATGCCCACATCATAAGGTAAAGCCCCTATAAGTTCTAATTGAAGTAAGTTGTTATAAATAGAGTACCTTTATTCAGCCTACCCTATAAATTTTATAGTTTAATAAAAAGGGTAAAGACAAAAGTAGACTTGAAGCATACCAAAGTGGTAGTCAAAGCTTTGATAATCAAACTTTAACCTAAAAAACTCCAACTAGAATTTATACTACCCATCAAAGAAAGAATGCATCACCTACAGGTATGACATATAGTAATTTTCTAATATATGAATGTAGGGTAAAGATTTATTTGATTTTGACCTTCTATCCATATATGGAAGATATACTTATTTACCTATTTGATTTAAGAAGTGAAAAGAAATTTAATTATAAAATTAAAATAAAATTTTAAAAACTTTTATTAATTAATTTAGTTTTTTCAAAAAATATAATGTTATGGTGTTTAGTCTATTAGAATAAACCATGATTAATTGTAGCATAGGAAATACTCAAGTGAATAAGATCATAGGTATATAGACTAGCATCGCCACTACAATTGGATAATTTTATAATGCATTTCATAATTATGATACAAGATACGAGATAACTTAGAAATGAAAAATTGATGTGAGACAATAATCTCGTTAATTATTTATATAACCAGGTTTGAATTTTGGGATAAAATTCCTTTTTAGGGGGGTTGAGTTGTCACATCCAACATTTTCATATATATAAGTATGATTAAGTGATAATTATTTTTCATGTTAGAGCTAACTCATATATATATATATATATTATTGGGGAAGTATGATGGTATAGTAAAAGAATAATAATGCATTCTTCTCATTGGATTTAAAATAATGTTACATCCATAATGTTTTTCTTTTTGCATATTTATTCGTGAACATGTAGTTGTGATTCACTATGTGTGAATCAGTTTATGTATGATCTATGTAAATAAAATAAAGGTGTATATGAAATGGATTGGTAAATTTATTATTATGAGTATGTAATAAGTTAGTGGAGAATCAAATCATCATTTTGGTAAACATCAAAATAATTCAAGAATAAATATAATTACATGGAATTAGATATGAGAGGATGATGTGAGTGTCATGTCCATTATTTTTTTTGCATAAATGTACATGTTTTTATATGATTAAATTTACCATGATCAAATTAAAATTATGCACGTTTGATAATTTCTTTTATGGATAATGTTATATGATTTAAATGATTAATGAATTATTGAGAGCTAGTTGTTAGAAATAAGAAGGAATATATGTTGGACTGAATTACATAAATCATTAGATAAATTAAAAGTAAAATTATGGTTATAAATGGAATTTTCATTTAAGGTTAAGTGAACTAAGATAGGATAATTAACTAGAATTTTTAAATGTAAGAAACCTTGATAATTCATAAGGTCTATGTGTAAGTATGATTTAGATAATAAAGTTTTACTAACGAGTATCCTTATTTTTTTAGTCAATATAAAGTATTAAGTTGAGTTTTATGTGAAGAAGTGGATAAATCATTATATTATAGGAATGAAGTTTTCGATAAGGATTAAAGATTTAAAATTCATATAAGTCAAAACTTATCGATGCTTGCTCAATTGTTTTGGATAATGTTTGTTAGGTAGTGGAAAGTTAATTAGGATAACTATTATACATTCTTTATTTCATAGTCCATAACGGAATAATAGTTAGAATTGGTTTGAGGGAGTAAAAGAGATTAGTTTATTATAGTAAAGAGTGCTTTGGTACATTTAGAGAGGAGGGATTATCAAGGAAGCTAGGGGTTATCTCCTACAGATTTGGTAAGCTACAAACCTATATTATGTGTGTGTAAGATTATGATATGAGTGAGTGTGTTGTTTATTTAGAAAGATGAAGTTAAGGAAAATAATTATTACATGATTGGTAGTTAAGGATGAATAATTGAGTTATTAGAACTCAATTAATTGATATATGATATGAAATCCTTGAATTTACTCCTGTCATGTATGATAATATCATTGGGAAGGGTTTTGTTATACCATGAATGAGCACATAAGTATATTGAGATTGTCATATGTTAATTGCAAAATGATACCATAAATATAATATTTATCCTTGCATATGAATGCTTATGAATGAATAAGTATGTAGATATTGAAAACTTAAGTCTGTTAATTTAGTTAGAAACTAATTTGTTTTTTTCCCTCCTTACATGAATAACTAATCACCCTATATTAACGTTGAGATAAAACAAGGATGACCCATTTTAGCATATGTAGCTCACATAAATAGACTATATACCTTGATTAAAATGTTAATTAAAATTAATGATACAATGCACAAGAAACTGAACTACATAAAATGTTAAACTCTTAACTTGAGGCTATGACTATGACATATGAGTTAATTAAATAAGACATAATGTAGAAGCCATGTGATCAGTATTTAGACCACTTGCACTCACATGTTCAAATTCAACAAGTGATATCAAATTGTCATCATATTTAGCAATCTGGATTATGCATTGAATATGGGAATTGTTCAGTGATTTTTACTAACCCTATGCATGATTTGCATTTGATGAGGTTGCCATAATGTACAATTAGAATAATGAAGTTACTAAATTATTTTATGTTGCATAATGCTTGGTAATAGTACAATATTGAACAACTTACATGCTAGGATTATAGGTTTAGATCATACAAGATACAAGGGAATGAATAATATTATCACACCCATGACCTGGTATGGCATGCCTCCCACAGCGTAATTACCAATCTCCTCTAGATGAAGACTGATAATTACCTTACAAAAGATGCATAACATAAAAACATGAATCACAACATGCATGCATGTTGTATGCAACAGATAAATTTCATCATGTCAACATCATCATAATCAAGCATGCAAGTAACTCAATTTCATAACTTTTGATACCAGCAAAAACATATCATATATTTTGATACCAATAGAAGCATGTCATATAAGAATATAGTAGAAACATGTAAAGTCACTAAAAAATTTTATTATCAATGTATAAGAGACAAAGTGGAAAGTTACACGAGCCACGGAATAAAAGCCTATATGGTAGTCTAAGACTTCTACCGTTGAACTATCTCAAGTCTCCTGCTGCTACCCTTAGTTCCCCTAATCTCTCAAGCTGCTAGTGCCTACATTTATCAATTCACAAACGCTAAGTATAAAAATTAATGGTGCTAGTAAAACAATAACATGTAATATTCATAACATAATATATAGTATATCATTCATATAACTTGTCATAAGGCAGCACATCTCATTCAGAGAAATTCTCATATAACATATTGTCTGCAAACACAGCTCAATTAAATATCAATATCAACATAATCCAATCATCAAGTCATAAACATGGCATATCATAAGCAAGACATATCACATGATATTAATGACATACTCATCTTTCACATAGCACTTTTTAGAATTCATTGTCTACTCATTGCATAATCATTCCATCAATGTTTATGTATATGAATGTGATGGAATATACTTTTTTCTTTGGAATGCATATGATATGCATTCCCTCCATTCTTTTATCATATCATAATCATGAATGCTTAGCATTCTTATATATGTGCACATAAGTACTAGCTTGGCCGTATACCATTTTTGGTATTTTCATATCATGGTGTTCTTGTTTACTTTTATCCAAGAACACATTAGCATCACCCTCTATTTTTATTGAGCTCCATCATTATCCTCATAGTTTGCTCATTTTCATCCTTCCTTATTGCTCCAACATACATATCGCTCAGTACTCGTACCCTACTTTTCTGGTATGCATAACATAACATCATATCATTAATCATTTCTTTTTTGTTTCTTCCTTATCTCTCCATCATGCATGACATGCCACATGAATCATGATTTATGCAACATATACCATCAATTATTCTACTTTGAATAAAATCATAGAACATTGTTATTTCCAACTAAAGGACATAACTCAATCATAATCATGTATGAAGGTAAACATTTTAGCTTACCTATCGATTCATTTAAAATGAACCAACTTATAATAGCATAAAAATAAATCAGCATAAATCAACACAATTCATATAAACCAACATACTTCAATACAACAATCATAACTTGTTACCATGAAACTTCATTTCAAGACCTTAGTTAAGGTCATGAAGTGAAAATCATAAACCATCACAACAACTAGCATAACCTGCATAACCAACACAACTAGCACAAACCAGCATAATTATCATACATTTGTTACCATGGAACTTCATTTCAAGACCTTAAACAAGGTCATGAAGTGAAAAGCGCAACTAGTACAAATCGACGGGACTAACACAAACCTGCCACTGCTTTTCCTTTGTCTTTGATTTGATGAATAGGTTATCTATCTGTATCATCACCTAATCATCATACAACATCTTTTAATATCTCAATCAATCATAACATAAATCACATATAACTATTTTATTTTCATAGCATTGATACATACTCACATCATAAGGACAATTTATCACATCATGCATATATATATATCCCAATAAAATCATATGACCATGTGTTTGACCCTTATTCATCATTAACTTCTTTTATTATAATATTCATAATTTACCTTTATTTAATAAGATAATCACATTTAGCAAATAATTTGGAATAACATTAAAGTAGAACATCTGACTTAATCATAACATAGTTGGCTTATCATACCATTTTCATTAAATAATTGAATTTTAAAAATTTAAAACTTTCTACCATTAAAAAGTATACTTAAGTACCTTTCTAACCATAAATTATATGCCCCATGATAAATTTTTCAAGATATACAACTAAATCATACGTGAAATTAGACATACAATTAAATCATAAGCCTCATGATTAATTTATTACGTGAACCTCTTATCTTTTGGCTCTTTTTTGATTAATCAAATGACGTCTAAATTAAGCTAAATTAATTTTATTAGAAATTAGATTCTTAGATTTTTGAAATGATATATTATATGTCTTCTAACTCATTTGTTAAAGTCTTCAAAGTTAAGTTTTACTGCAAGCCAGGAAAACTATCCATTTTCATGCGAGTAGTTTCGGCATGAATTTTAATCTTTCATCAAACTTGTTTAATTATTACCAATATCATCTTAGTTAATTAAAATTACCTTATTTATATATATATCATCATTTTAATAGTAGCTTAACTCATTAACATAGCCATAACAATCAATATAAGAGATTTACTTAATTACAAAAATACATCATGCAACTACCCTTCATAACTTACCATATCTACAATAGCCCTTAGCCTTACCAAAAATGCATGCAGGCATGTTCAAGATGAGAGGTACATGTGAGGGGTTTAATCCCTAACCACATATATGTCAACCCCACTAATAAAGCATAACTCACATAAGCAAATGACTATAGACATATCACTTAAATGATCAAACACATTTTAGAACAGCCATACACTGCAATATGCTTCATACCTAATGCATATATGTATTAAAACCAACAAACTTCTAGCAAATCATAACACACAAAATGCAAAGTTCCTTCCTTAGGCATCAACTTAAATGCCAAAATCGTACACAAAAAGCAAGATCAAGGCGTAACCACACAACCACACTCCCTCGTACATGCTAGAGAAGCTTCTAAGGAAATATACAACCAAAGATTAAAGGATTTATAGAAGGTTTGGTGTATTTAAAGTGGAGGCTGAATAGAAGAATGAGATAAGAGGAAATTATCAAAGTGAGGAGAGGGAAAATGAGCTGATTTTTCTTAAGTCTAGCTTACGTATGATCAAGTTATCTATCATGTATTAAGCTATAAAATGGCATGCAATGCTCCCTCACCAAAAGCTAAACACCTCACCTTTATAGGCTTCCTTAACAAGACACCTCACCTTCCCTTTTAGCACCTCATTATAGTAATCATTGCTAGTAATCATGAAGGTGGTTTAACTTAACTTACAATGCACACACTCATATTAAATTAATTCCTACATGCTTAAGATGTAAGACACTCTTAATTGCCATGTTTTATATGTATTAGCTTCATGTTAATTAATATAATATTATTTATTTATTTATTTTTAAGTCTATGAATTATTTAATAAAAATTATTAAACATATAATTTACAATAAATCATATATTTACATGCTAATTTAATTCAAATTAACTATACATGTTATTTAATTAAATTACTACTCGTATAATTAATTCTATACCTTGTACTTAAATTAGCACATAAATCAAGCATAATTCTTATTTAATTCTAGCACCTTTAATAAATAAATAACATAACACACATTCAAGTAATAATGCATATTAATGACGTATAACTTCTAGTATGTGTCATGAGGATGTGACAGATATAATTAAGAGCTAGAATATACTTTGATAAAAGCACTTTTTAATTCTCTAATTGAACAAATAAACTTAATAAGTAACATCTAAATATTAGAACCTTGATCAGGTGGCCAAGAATACTTTAATGGGGTATTGATAAAGAATTATTAAATAGCCAACATAAAAATAGTTTAGGTGCATAAAAATTTTCTTATTTGACCATATATGACTAGGCATACAAATCTTAATAAGCATGACACAAGGGTGAGTAAGGATGGTCCAAGCTGGAAGAATTCAAAGTGGAAATTTGTCAAAACTACATTGAAATGGGCTATATGCATGAAGAGGATCATGTAATTTTAATTATGAATTAAACATGCCTTTTTCAAACTCTTATATGATAAAATGAATATACAATTAAGTAATTATTTTTCTTGCCTTACTAGTCATTGATCATAGATTAAATGTATAAAAAATGTATATCTTTGGTTTAATTATGTGGTTATTTCTCATATTTAAAGGTGCATAATATTCACACAGAACCATTTTCTTTGAAGCAATGAAGTAAAATTTCAAGTTAAAGAAAATATTAAAATAATAATAATAATAATAATAATAATAATAATAATAATAATAATAATAATAATAATAATAATAAATGCATAGAAATTATGGCCATGAATAATAAGAAAGAATGAATAGAAGGTATATTACTTAAATGTAACTAAAGATGAATCAAGTAATTAATAAGATGATTTAATGAATATGTGATTATTTTTATACACATAAATGAATGTATGAAATAATTGGAACATATATTTATGTGCTTAATAAAAATCATAATAAATTAAATTGGTATCTAGAGGATGCACATACATGCTTATAAAGAACAAAATTAATACTAGAGGGAATAAGTGAATAATGGACATGCATAAGAATATGGTGTTTAAGTGTAAATGCTGGAATGCAAATTTTGAATGATGTAATGATATAATCATATGTTATAACTTATGAAAATATTCCAAATGTATATGACATTTAAATAGGTGACATTAGGGAAAAGCTTACAACCTTAGTACCTATGGAAGGTTAATTAGAAGATAAACAAGTTTATGCCTAATTGTTGTTAGTTTATCAAACAAGATTAACAAGTAAATAAACAACTTACTTATAGGTAGATGCATTATAGTAGGATTATCAACTAATACTTCCACTATCATTCATCAGTTATTTTGTAAATTTATTTAGAAAATGTGTATTGCATGACAAGCTAGTTAATTATCACCATGTCAAGTTACAAACACCAGGTGATTGTGTTAGTTGAAATGCTCATATGGGTTAATGGCTCTTATTAAAATTATGAATATTGACTTAAACAGTTTGAATCATTGATGACTTATCATTGTTATTTGAATCAATGGCAAACGATGTGAACTATTTATATGTTTATGATTCAATCATTAAGCAAACTGAATCCCTTAGTTCAATATTTGAATTTATGACAATGATATAAATCTATATTTAGTTTGAATTTTTATAAGTTATAATGATGGAGATTGATATGAAATTATCACATACAAGCATCATGCTGCTAATGTTGGTTTGCCTATTAATGAAATCATTACAACATAATTTACAAAGGAATAAGGAGGATGTTATGATAGATATAATATTAATGGCTTTTCATAATTTAACTTTTGGTTAGTGGTTATGTTGTTACCCTTCCATAATAAAACTGATAAATGGTGATATTGATACCTTATCAGTAAGTTGGTAGGTGGCGATATTGATGCCTTACAAATGAGAGTAAAATATAAATAAAGATAGGAGAAAGAAATAGAATACAACACAACTTGTATTTATTGGTGTATAATATATCATTGTTATGATATTGACACATATAGTGAAAATATGGTTGGACCGTGATAATGATGTAAAGTTGAAAAGTTATCAATAGAAAATTATATTAAACGATGTTTCACTATTGAATTACATGATTCCATTAGCTATGAAATGTTATCAGGTATATACCATTGTGACTCTTCATTACCTATTTTAATTAATAATGATAATTGTAATTACTATACGAGTTTTAATTACAATGTATTTATTAATAGTTGCCATTGAGTTATATACTCAACATCTATTATTTAATAGGCGCAGATCATAGAAATTTAAAAGAGCATTCGGATCAATGAGGCACTCCTATAATAAGGACACTATGAGTTTTGTATGATCCTCGGGTATGATTTTGGCCGTATAACATATTCTTAGCAATTGCCTATTTTTTATGCAATTGTCATTATAGAATTTATAGGCAGTAAAATATATTATGCTTATATAAAAGTCATAACACTAAAACTACCTAGTGTATGTCATGCTTATTTTATATAAGTGATGTGTGTAATATTTATACATGTATGCTTTTACGAATAAATGACAATGTAAAGCCACAAGCAACAAAATTAACAGTTATATTTATATACCAGATATATTCAAAAATTAAAAAAAGAAATTTATACATCCTTTGTAGAGTGATTATTGAATTCTTAATTAGAAAATATTTATTAATCATTCTATGGGAGCATGTTTTACTAGTCGTGTATGATAATTAATGAATTCAATATTATCATATTGGATATTTCAGATAGAATTTAGATAACAAAAAATACTATTTAATATACTTTTATTAATAATATAAAATAAAATTACAAATCTTACAATATTCACTAGAACAATTTTCTAGCTCACACTCTAATCTCTTTATTTTCTCTTTATTTCTCTCTCTTAAGCTCTCTTTAGTGGATGGCTGAAATGGCTTCCAAACTCACTTATATTTATAGTAAATGAGAGTCATTTTGGACTACATGATTTGTTTGGCTCTTGTTTACCCACGTGACCAATTTTAACCAAGTAAAATACATGGCTCACATTAAGTAAGTAGTCCTCACAACCACTTATTTTACTTGGCTTACATTAAACCGATTGGCTTATTGTTGTGCACTCATTTTATTTGGTTCATGTAAATATCAAAAATTTAATTAATTTCTATATCAATTAAATATATTTTGATCTATGAAATTATTAGATTAAATAATTATTTTAATATAATAAATGAAATATATTTTATAGATCAATTAAATATATTTTTTTGATCCATAAAAAAATTAGATTAAATAGTAATCCTAATATAGTAAATTAAATAAATCTTAGAACAACCAAATGATTTATTATCCAAAATAAATTATTTTAATATTTAGATAAATGCTTTTAAAATAAATAAATAAAGTAATAATTATCTTGACATAAGTCAAGTTTAATTCGATAATTTTAAAGTGATGAGATAGGGGTTCAATCGTATCAGAATCCTATCCTCGATATCATTATAGTTAGGGGAGCTCCCTTCATTCCAAAATACACATTAAGAAGCTAGAAGCAACAATAAGCTTTCAAGACTCAAGACTCTCTAAATCCTCATGTATTTAAGGTATTATTCAAGAATCCTTAAGGTATTCTTAAAGTTCGTCAAGGTGTATATCAAGATCATCATGGTATTCATTAGTTCATCAAGGTGTTCTTCCATAAGGTCAAGTAATTCAAAATCAAGCCTTTAAAGCACTTGAATTATGCTTTTCTCTAAAGGTCAAGTTCAATTCAAGATTAAGTTATAAAAGGCCTTGAATCAAGTTTTTCTTTTGAGATTCAAATCAAAGGATTAAAATTCTTTATCATAAGAATTAAATATTAGAGATTATATTCTTACTTTAAGTTAATAAAATTTATTTATTGCTCAATTTCAAATTTAATATTTTTGTTTTATATATTTTACACATTACAAATATTAGTATGCCTAGTGGGATCTCTCTACCTCTCATCTTTAATTTGAAAAATCAAAATTTCAACTATGATGGCATCTAAGAAGAGTGACTCAATGATATCAAGGAAGTACAACCTTCATAAAAGAACAACTCAAACTCATGTCTCATTGCATGGTAGGTTAAATGCTAATGATAATCCTGACATAATGATAAAGATAAAGCCAATCATAGAGTTGTATAAGTATATAATTCCTTTTGAATAATAAGTTATACCTTAACCAAAATTAGGGGCAAAAGTTGGAGTATAAAAGGAAGTTGGTTCCTTATCCTCATTGAAGTCTTATGGCAAGGAAGGAGGTTAATGTGAAAGCTTTATTCTACAATCAACCATTTAAATTTCTTCTTCAAGAAATTCTGGTTATGTTATATATATGATGGTGATAAACACTGCTTCATAAGAAGAGCTCATGAGCAAAACCAAGGAAAAAGATGATGAAATTACATCTTTGACTATATGGCTAACAAGCGTGATTAGGAAGGCTGTTACTAATGGAGCGTTTGACCCACTAGCCAGTTAGGAAAAGTAAAAGGTGCTTCAACAATAAATGTTGTAGGCAACACTTAAGTAGTGGCCAACAACCCAATCACCATGATTCAGCTAGAAGAACTTATTAAGAAAGCTATCAAAAAGCAAGTTAGGACATTAACATAGATTTCTTACTCATTTATAAAGCCATACATGGCTTGGGTTGACCTCATGAAGATGTCAATGAACTATCAACCTCTAAAGTTTCAAAAGTTTGAGGGTAAAGGCAATTCAAGACAGCATGTTGTTCACTTTTATGGAGACATGCAACAATGTTGGCATCTATGGTGATTTACTTCTTAAGTAGTTTGTTTGATCTTTAAAAGGCATTGCCTTTGATTGGTATATTAATCTTGAAGTTGGCTTAATTAATAGTTGGGATTAGCTTAAGTGGGAATTCCTTAATTATTTTTGTAACACCTAACACATTGTTAGAATTATCAAGTTAACTACAACTTTTCAATTAAAAGATGAGCCTATGATAGATCACATCCAAAGATGGAGGAATCTTAGCTTAAATTGCAAGGATAATCTTTTTAAAGCCTTTACAAGTAACAAATGCATCAAGGGCATGAATTAGGGGTTGCATTGCATTCTTCAAGGAATAAAGTGAAGTACCTTGTAAGAGTTAGCTACTCATTCTCATGATATGAAGCTCAGCATTTTAGATGCGGGCTATTCAAAATATTCCAATACAAGATCCATAGAAGAGAAAAGAGATGAAGATAGGTGTGTAAGGCCAATAAGCCTAATTCAAAGCCTAAGAATAAGCAGCCATTAGCTATAAGCACTACTCCAATCAAGATCAACCTTAACACTAAGGTTGTAAAGAAGAAGGAGATAAAGCCAATTACTTTTCAAAGTCAAGAAAGAAAGATTGCTTATCTAAAGGAAAGGCTAGAAAAGAAGTATCCTTTTCTTGATTACAATGATGCAAGCATGTTGGATGACCTTCTCAAATTTGAATTCATTAAGCTTTCCCTAATGAAATGTCCAGAGCAAGCTGAATAGAGCAAAGATGTAAATTACTATAAGTACCACCACTTGTTAGGCCATTCAGTGGAGAAGTGCTTTGTGCTAAAAGATAAAATCATAGAGTTAAAGGTACAAGGTGTGATTGCTTTCAATGAAGAGGAATTAAGCATGAATATGACTACCATTGAAGATATAAGCTCTTAAGCATTGTCTTTGATGGAAATTAGTTTTTAGTCATTTGAAATTATAACTATTGAAGTTCCTTGCACTCAACAAGTAGTGATGCATTATAAGGCATTACAATCAAGCTATGATGTAATGGGTGAAACTTCAATTAACTCTAATAATGAAGGGTGAATTCTTATGACATGATGAAAGGATCAAAGGAAGAATGTACTGACATCAAATCCAAGTTCTGAAAATGCTAAGGTGGTGAGAATAACATAAAAAGCTTTAAATAGGCCTAAGGTAGGGAAGTCAAAGTCCAATAGAGCAAAAAAGGAAGCTACCTATGTAGAGGTAGTTACATTATGATAATGCCTTTATAAGAAGTCATCTACATAAAATTGAGAAAGTATGGAAGGAGCAGCAATGGTGGCTTTCTCTTACCTTTGCTCTATAAGCTTAGCTTCCTTAACAACTTTCATAGAAATAGTAAGGACATAATTTACTCAAGTTAACTCTTGTTTCAAGTTTTCCTAACAAAGAAATTTTTTTTCATCATACAAATTTTTAAGGTAAAAGAAAAAGAAAGAAAGTTCAAAAGAAAAGATTATTATAAGATTGTTGAAGGAAGAAGGGATGTATATAGCATTACTAGATTGATCATCGAAGCCTCATTTTATGATTACAAATGGAATGACTTATGTTTGAAGATTATAAATGCACCATTTTATGAAATTCCCTCATTTCCTCATTAAGTTCTTATTGTTTTGAAAAGATTGATGATTCAATCCTAAGGAAGCATCTTAAAGACTATGTTTATAAAATCAATAATCTTCATGGAAAAAAGTTTTGGATCTTCCAAGGCATTAAAAGAGTCTCATTTAAAAAACCTTAGAGAAATTGTTAAGAGAATAAGCAATGCAAGTTCGCTTGAAGTTAAAGCTTTCAAGAAGCAAAGCTTAGTTGAGGCTAACTTACTTGAGATTGATAATGAGATTTAGAGACTTTAAGCTAAGAAGGAAAGACTTAAAATCTCTTTGACTGATACAAAGAAGGAAGTCCTTAACATCCATATGAATATCACCAACATTAAGGAAGAGAAATCAGTTGTAGAGAATACCCTTTTCCAAGATCCATCTAAAGAAGAACATTTACAGCAACTTTGGAATGTATTAGAGGCATAAAGAGTTGACTTGAGAGATTTTTTATGGAAACCATAAGTTTCATTTTCTCCTAATAATAGAACGTTCATCTTTCATTAATAAATATTTTGTTTGTTTCTTCTTAAAAAAAATACATCACTTGGATATATATTCTACTTCACTTAGTATAACATCAAGTTTTTCTTTTTGTTAATATGATTGAACTTAGTATATTACTAAAATTTTTTAATGTGATTGAACTCAGCATATTATTAAGTCTTATTTTTTGATTTATGTGACTAAACTTAACATATTATTAAGCTACCTACATACCTTCATTAGAAGCTTCAACTATCTTGTATACACAATTTGAATTTACCTATTGTATAACATATGGTCCATCTTAGTTTGATAAAAAAATTTGTAACCCATACATTGAAATATGATAATTGGCCTTCTTATTGCATGTACAAGATCCCCAATTTGAAAAGATCATGATTTGACCTTCTTATTGAATTATCTTAACAATATAGTCTGATAACACTTTAAGTGTTATTGTGCATCCAAATGCTTTTCATCCAAAGCTTCCAACTCATACAAGCATAGTCAATCATTTTCAGATTTACTGCTCCAAGGGAAAGACAACCTTTATAACATAAATGAGTGAATGTGAAATTGCTCATGTAGGCGTTTAATGTGTGGTTTGATAACCCTATAAAGCTTCTCTTATTCTTTTATACCAATATTTTTTTGATCAATTTGTAATCTTTTTAAGAAGGTTACATAAAGTTTTACTAAAACCTTCAATGAGTCCATTATCTAATGCATTATATATTGAATAAAAATGTTGCTTAAAGTTAAACTACTCATACAACTTATTCATTGACTTTTGATCAAATGGCCTACTATTATTTGTTACAAGATAACGAGGCACACAATAGCACTATATGATATTTATTTGAATGAAGCTTACAATTATCTCCTCTTTCACTTTTTTACATGTTATAGCTTCAACCCAATTAGAGAAGTATTTTATTGTAACCAAGATGTAAAGATGATAGCCCAAGATTTTTGACAAAGGTCCTACCATATTTATTCCCCAAGCATCAAAAGGCCAAGATGCAACAGTTGGATGAATTTATTTTAAAGGTTATCATATCAAGTTTGCATGAAGTTGGCATCTTTACATCTTTTAGTATATTCCATGCAATCCTTTACCGTTGAATGTCAGTAATATCTCATCCTCTTTATTTGAAAGTGAAGCTTTAGATCAAATTAATGAGCTCAATAAACCATAAGAAGATACCATCAAAGGAAAGTCCATATAAATTTTGGTTGTTATCTTCTGACTTTAGTTTTATGAGACACATCCTTAGGTAACTTCCCATGTTCCAAGTAATCAATGAATGGTTGTTACTAATATTTCATATTGGTTTCATATACAAAAATATGATTCACTATTTCCTTTATATCTTTAATTCCATGTTAAAGTGATGATGGTACAATCCATCTTTCATATACAAAAACTTCAACTACAAGATTTAACAATGATATAAATGATGCTAACTTTACTAAAGGATCAGCTTATTGATTCTCCTCTGGTGGTACATTCTTGATTGAGAAAGTATTAAACAAATTAAGTAGTTTTAAAGCATACTCACAATTATGCTTGAATATTAACTTTGAATCTCAAAATACATTAATATTCAAAATTTCCAAGCTATCTACCATCTCTAAGCCAAGGATGGAACCCCACCTTTTAGATTGAGAAAAAAAACTATAACTTCTACACCTTCTCACTTAGCTACTTCATCAAAGAATATCTTCCAAGCTCTTGAAACCTCTATAAAAACATCTCCTCATTAGGGAGATCACCATAAAACTCCTAATGATAAAGAATAAAGTGATCAACTAGGAAGTCTATAAGAACTTGCCCTTTAATTACCTTTTGTGGCATATAAATAATTTCAAACTCCTACAGCAAGACTACCCATTTAGCCAATCTTCTTAAGAGAATAGGTCTTGATAGAATCCACTTTTGAAGTAAAATGTGTAGTCTGAGCTTACAAGTAATATCTCAGCTTTTTAGTTGCAAACATTAAAGCTAAGCACATCTTCTCAATGAGAGAGTAATTTGCCTCTACCTCATTCATCATCCAATTAAGGTAGTAGATTTTGCTCTCTTTCCTTTCATCATTCTTCCATGCTAGCAAAATCCTTAAGGACTTTTCATTTGCTGATGCATACAAGATATAAGGTCACCCTACTGTTGGTGCACTTAGAATTGGTGGTTTTAGAAGATATGCCTTTAAGCTATTGTAGGCATTTATACATGTTTTACCCCATTCAAATGGCTGAAGGGTTCACACCTACCAGCCAAATTTGAAATGAACATTCTAATGTAAGCCAATTTCCCTTCCAAGCTTTTCAACTCATTAATATTTATTAGTTTTAGTATTTTGAGGATGGTGTCAATTTTAGATCGATCAATCTCAATCCCTTAATATCTTATATTGAATCCAAGAAACTTTCTAGTAAAGGCTCTAAAAGCATACTTTGAAGGATTCATCTTTAAATTGTACTTTTAAAGACATTTGAATACTAGTCATAAGTCTTGTAAATGATCAATAACTTTTCTTGATTTTATCACTAGATCAACTATGTAACATTCAACATTTTTATGAAGCATGTCATCAAAGATCTTTTGCATAGTCCACTAGTATGTTGTACCTACATTTCCAATCCAAAAGATATTACTTTGTAGTAATACATCCCATTTGGAGTTTGAAAAGTTATAACTTTAACATCTTCTACCATCATAGGAATTTGATTATACCTGAATAATCTATTGAGGTATGATGATATTTCATAACCTATTATAGAATTAATCATGATATTAATTAATGGTAATGGAAAATCATTTTTTAGGCAAGCATTATTGAGATCCTGAAAATAAACACAAAGTCAAAGTTATCCATTCTTCTTTCTTACTAAGATAATATTTGAAATCCAAGGTGGATATTTGACCTCTTAAATGAAGTTAACATCAATGAACTTATTGATTTCAGCCTCAATTTATTAAATCAACTCTGGTAAAAGCTTTCTTTGAATTTCTTTGAGCACTTTTTCCCTTTTTTGATCGACAAGTATTGAACCATAATCTTAAGGTCTAGTTCAAGCATTTCTTTGTATCTTTAAATCAATTAAATATATTATAGATCTATGAAATTATTAGATTAAATAATTATTTTAATCTAATAAATGAAATTTATTTTATGGATCAATTAAATAAATATTTTTACCTATAAAATAATTAGAGTAAATGTTTATTTTAATTTAGTAAAATAAAGAGATTTTGAACCAATCAAATTATTTAGTTTATTATCTAAAATTAAATTATATTAATTATTAGATAAATACTATTAAAATTATAATTAAATAAAGTTAATTATTATCTTGATATAAGCGGAACTCTATCACCTTAAAGTGAGAGATAGAAGTTCAGTCTTATTAGACTCCTCTCTCCTTACCACTATAAATAGGGTAACTCCTTTAATTCAATGATACATTCAAAAGCCAAAAGCAAAAAGTGACAAGCTCTCAAGACTCTAGGCTTTATAAATCTCTAGGTCGTCAAGGTGTTCTTCAAGTTCATCAAGGTGTTCTTTCCCAAGGTGAAGTTTGATTCAAGATTAAGCCTATGGAGCACTTGAATTGTATTCTTCTTCACAAGTCAAGTTCAAGCCACAAAAGCCCTTGAATCAAGTTCTTGTTTGAAAATTCCTTATAATATTACAATTCCTTGTTTATTAAAATTCCTTGTTATAAAAATTTAATATTAGAGATTATACCTTACTTTAAATTAATAAAATTTATTTGTTACTCAATTTTAATTCAATACTATTTTTATTTTATAGATTTTGAACATTACAAATTTTAGTACACCTAATGGGACCTCTATCTCACATGTCCAATTTTAAAAATGGAATTTTTAACTCGAATGGCATTTAAAAAGAGTGATTTAATGGTAATAAGAAAGTACAACTTTTACCCAATAATTGCTCAAACTCCAGTCTCATCATATGATAAGTGAAATGCTTATCATAGTCCTGACACCATAATAAAGATAAAGCAAATCATAAAGTGGTATGAGCAAATAATTCCTCTCTAAGAACAAGTGACACCATTACTAAAATTAGGGGCAAAAATTAAAGTATCAAAAGAAGCTAGTTTCTCATCTTCATTAAAGTTCTATGATAAGGAAGGAGGTCAAGGTGAAAACTTCAATTTATAATCAGCTCTTAAATTTCTTTTCCAAGCAGTCTTAGTGGTGCTATGTCCATGATAGTGACAAATACCACTTCATTAGAAGAACTAGTTGCCAACTTAACCAAACTGATGGAAGAGCTCATGAGCAAATTAAGGAAAAAGATGATAAAATTGCATCCTTGATCACGAGGCTAGCAAGCATGATTGAGAAAGCTATTGTGAATGGATCACTTGATTCACTAATAAGTCAACAAAAAGGAAAAGGTACTTTAACAATAAATGCTATAAGTAGCACTCAAGTAATGGTCGATAACCTAATCACCATAATTTAGTTAGAAGAGTTTATTAAGAAATCTATCAAGGATCAAGTAAATATATTGACATAGCTTTCTTACTCATATGTAAAGCTATAGACACCTTTGATTGACCTAATAAAGATGTTAGTGAACTATCAACCTCAAAAATTTCAATAATTTAAGGGCAAAGGCAATCCAAGATAGCATATTGCTCACTTTATGGAGACATGTAACAATACTAACACCAATGGTGATTTACTAGTGAAGTAGTTCATCCAATATTTAAAAAGGTAATGCTTTGATTGGTATAATAACCTCAAATATGATTCAATTGATAGTTGGGAGCAACTAGAATACAAGTTCCTCTATCATTTCTATAACACTTGATGCATTGTCAACATGATCAAGTTAACTAGGACTCGATAATAGAAATATGAGCATATGATAGACTACATCCAAATATGGAGGAATCTCACTCTAAACTACAAGGTTCATCTTTTTAAAATGTTTACAATTGACATGTTCATTAAAAGCATGAATTGGGATTGTGTTATATTCTTCAAGGAATAAAGTCAACTACCTTTGAAGAATTGGCTACCTGTACACATGACTTGGAACTTAGTATTTTAGATGTTAGCTATTAAAATATTATAATACAAGATCTGAAGAAGAGTAAAGAGAAGCTAGAGATATGTAAGGTTAATAAGCCTAATTCAAACCTTAAATATAAGCAGTCATTGTTTGTAAGCTATACTCTAATCGAGATCAACATTAAGGTTAGAAAGAAAAAATGAGACAAATTCGATTGCTTTTTAAAGTCATAAAAGAAAGATTACTTCTCTGAAGGAGAGATATGAAAAGAAGCATCCTTTTTCTAATTTTGATGTTTCAATCATGTTGGATGATATTCTCTAAGCTAAAATCATCGAGCTTCCATCATGAAAAGGTTGAAGCAAGCTAATAAGAGCAAGGATGCAAATTACTATAAGTACCATTACTTTTTAGGCCATCTTATCAAGAACTGCTTTATTTTGAAGGACAAAATCATAGATTTAAAAATATAAGATATGATTACTTTCAATGAAGAGGAAGCAAACACTAATATGACTATTATTAAAGATGTAAGCCCTAAAGTATTTTCTTTTATAGAAATTAGTTTTAGGTTGTTTAAATCTATAGTTATTGAAGTTCTTTACACTTAACACTTAATGATGCATGAAGAGGCATTGCAATCAAGTTATGATGTACGGGAAAAACTTTAGTTAACTCTAATGATGAATAATGATTTCTTATGACATGATGAAAGAGTTAACATATGAATGTGTCAAAGTTAAATCCAAGTCCTCAAAAAGCTAAGGTGGTGAAAAGAGGACCAAATGCTTTAAATAAGCGTAAAGTAAGGAAGTCAAAGTCTAAGAGAGTAAGAAAGGCATCTTTGTTCCCAGAACCTAACTTTGAATTTAAGCAAGAGCCAAGGGTGCCCATCTTTTTAGCTAATTATATACCTGACATTTTTGCATGTTATCAGGTGGAGGGTAAATAAGATTGGATAATGTAAGAAGAGGTTGAAGAATAAGAGATTTGTTCTTATCGTAATATTTCTAACTCATATGTGAAAGAAATCACCTTCTCTGAAGATGGTATATTGTTTGAATCAAAGTTCAACATCCATCCATCTTTTATCACTGGGTTCATTTATGATAAGGATAAAAAGAATTCTCATGGATGACAGTTGAAATATTTTTCCTTTAAAGACACTGAAATAGCTTTATATTGTTATGGATGAATTATTACAAAGTAGGTTGATGATTCTAGGATTCAACCAAGGTAGGTAAATAGTAATTAGCAAGATCCATCTTAACTTATACATTGATGAAATGGAACCAAGTGTTTTATTTAACATCCTTGATGCTAAAACAACATAAAATATGTTATTGGGTTGGCTATGGATTCATGAGAATGAGGTGGTGCCTTCAACACTCCATCAATACTTTAAGTATTACAAGAATGGTAAAGTAAAAAGGGTACTAGCTAAAAGAAATCCATTTAGTGAAGTCAAGTCATACTTTACAAATGTCAAATTTTACTTGGAGATAAGCATGATGGAGGAGTTACAATTTAAGCCTGAAGTGGCTAAAGAACTGGAAGAGAATAACTCTTCTAAAGGTAAGAAAGGGGCACCTTTGAAAGTTCAATTATTTCCAACTAAAGGGAGGAAAAGGACTTCAATACAACTAAGCTGGTGATATTAAAAGTAGTCACATTACCATTATTAGGGTTTATCTGACCATCATAAGGGTCCTTAGTAAAGATGGAGAACTTCCTATAAAAATGGTAAATGGGTTTGATCTGAATGCTTATGAGTTACTAGCTAAAGTTAGTATGGGTAAGAAGGCTATAGTTTTACTAATAAAGGAACTAGACCCTAGGCAAAAAGAGGACATATCCAATGGAATTGGTATAGTTTTAGAGGTAAGAGAAGCAACTCTAAATACTTTAAAAGAAGGCTTGAGTATAATGCATCCAATCCTTTAAAGTAAAAAATCCATAGAGGAACCTCTTAATATATGTCAATAAGGGATATGACAAACCACTATAAGTTTTAAGAGTATTAGTTTTTGATCAATTAGAAACCACTTCAAATCAAGTTTCAATTTTTCATCATCTTAGGAAAACCCTTCAAGTTTAGCATACAATGGGACAACCCTTCTATATGGCCTCATATTTGGAAACTATTTATGAAGGTGGAATCATCACTACCCTCTTGGTTAGATACTCTTATAAGAGTCCTATCTTTTAATGTATTCCCTACAAGGAAGGCCAAGGACTAAATTTTTTTGAGGTCTTGAGGTTGGAGGGTTTATCATGATAACTTTATGATTAGGTTCTTTTGAACTCTAATTGGATTAAGTCAATATTTTTTAGTAGTAAAAAAGGCTTAAAACCACTCCTTTGACCACTACTAAACATAGTTTCAAGTTGTATAAAAAGGCTCTCTTAACACATTGGATAGCATTATGATCCTCGACTGACTCGTAAGACTTATCAAAGAGTTCCAAAATTAGAGGACTTCTTTTAAAGTAGGTTTATTGACCCTGACTTTTCACCCACGTATTGTAACTTTGATTTTTCTTTGATTCAACTTGGTATAAGTCCTTGATGTTGACCCAAATTAGCATGCATGCATTTTAGCCTCCTATGAGTGCTTTGAACATGTGGTACATGTTACATTTTGCTTTTAGAATGTGAAGCACATAGTATGCATTTCCTAATGTGTGGAGCATATAATGCTACATGTACAATTTAGTTGAGATGCACATGGTGCATGGCCTTTTCCTATACAAATCTAGCATGCTTCATATGTCACCATACCTTTATGGCCTAAATGAGGACTAAAGAGCATAGAGCATACATCCCTAGGTGCTTAAATTATGGGGCACACACAGAGTGTAAAGTTTGATATGATATGCATATATTGCTATATACTGCACACATAAAACTTTTTTGCTTAATATATTATGCATATAGCACTATAAGCTATGCATATCACTTACAAAACTCATAGAATCCCACATTGCTTGCTCATTTCTGGCAAAACACAACCCACATTATAAATATGGCTCATACATTTATAGGAATGAGGTATGAAATTTGCAAATAAAGGCCAAACTTTGCAAAAATCATTTCTTACTTGATTAAACACTTAATCAAGTTCTTAATTAGGATTAAAGACTAATTAATCCTCACTTAAACTCCCTAAACTCATTTAGAATAAAGATTAAAGCCTAATCCTATTTGGTGAGTGTTAGAATGGTTCTTCCTTCCTCCTTTCTCTTGGTTTTCTTAATGGGTTTATGATTTAACATGGATTTTTCATTTATTATCTTCAATCATGAATGTAACAGTAGCATTCTTAACTTTCCTATATCTAGAATGATCTATAATAGTCACATATTCACTTGATTTTTTGATTTCTTTTATGCTTTTGCTTAAAAACTCATTTATGCTTCTTTTTGTATGCTATGTTTGGCACATATAGCCTTAAATTTTAGTACACATGGTGCCTATCATGTTATATATTTCTTAAATAACTACCAGATTCTCATAGTTTCATTATTTATCATTCTTTTTCATTCATTTTTTGATGCTAATCAAATTTTTCAGTAGCATTAGTGGTTTCACAATAACTTTAATTATCTGAATTTGTCAAACATTACTTCTATTTGATTAATTTTGGTTTCAAAATTAATTTTCAAGTTAATAGCTTTCTTTAATTTGATTTTTATTGCAATTGATTTCATTGGACTTGAATTGGATGTGTATTTCATCTGTAATTGATGTTTGAGTGGTATTAGAGTCGTACAATTTCATTTTAATGATCAATCTATATTGATTTTACTATTAAATAAACTAATTTCTTTGATTTATCAATTAAATGCCATTTAATTATGTTTTACTTATCACTTGACATGATTAAACTTAATTGGATGTTGATTCATTTCTAAGTGATGCCACATATTATCTTAGAATCTTCCAATTATGTTCTTAATTGATTCTGCTAAAAATTGATTATTTTTCATGACTTTCATGATTCGACTCATGTTTATTATTACATTTTCATGAGTATTATCATTACACTCATTGGAATTTGACCCTTGATTCTTGCTTTAACATGGCATTGGATTGGTCAATCATGTCTAAAATCTCATTTTATTACCTAACATTATTTACTTGTTTGCATTACCTATTGATGCATTTTGGCTCATGCTGCCCAAAGTCATTTTCCCAAGTGAATGAGATGCTACTTAACATCTCAAATTTTTATATCGTTGAAGATCTTTTATAATAGAATAGGCCTCTATTTTATTAGATTTTTCCTTTTTACATGTATGATTTAGCTTTATTCAACATGTATTCCCTTATCTCTCTTGATCCCTTTCTTCAAGCCATTATGTTAGTGCTACTATGGCTTATTATATTGCTATGCTTATTTTATCATTGTCATATGATGCATGCTTATGTTATATCATTTCACATATCATGCTTATGCCATGTCATGTCACATGTTATGCCCATGTCATGTCATATTTCACATGCCATGCCCTATGTCATGACATCCTTTCACACGTTATGTTTATGTTATCTCACACGCCATGCATATGTCATGTTTCATTCATTATGATTGTCATATCATATTTGCCAAGTTATTATCTATTATGATTATTGCCATGCTATATTGCATTGTGTGCTTATTTCATACTTATGGATACTTGCATTCCTAAGATAATTATTTTGACTAAAATGGTAAAATCAAACTTAAAACTTTGAGAAAATAGATCTTCAAACTCAAACCTATCTCCAAAGTGTTTAGCTTAGCAATCCTGCTATGGGATAATTGAACCAAATCCAAAACCATCCGGTGGTAACTCCATCTTGCAACTTTTATCAGGTTCATATCATTCTTTAAGCTAGCCCATCGAGAAGATTGCACTTGCACTCCAAACGGTCTTTCGTTGCCATCTATCATAAGGCTCGCTTTAGGTCATGGCAAAAGCCATGCCTATAGTGGTTACTCCACAGGGATATGGTAAAAGAGTTATGATATTGAAATCTTAAAGTTTCATATCGATTTTCCCTTTCTAGTTAGATTAGTTGTATTACATATCATGTACACAGTTTACATATGTTAAAATTCTAAATTCGGTATATTTTCCCATCTTATATTGCTTTGTTAAGAGTTAAAATCCTATCATGCTGAAATGTTGTTAGATTTTTACTATAATCCCTTATATGATCAGGCAACGATCAATCTTTGATTACCTTACATGCTGAGAGTTCACACCTCGAGTTCCTAGTATAACTCTAGGCTAGTATCATACCAAGGAGATTTTAGACCGACTAATCTTCATGGAGTTATAAGGTTGGTAAGGTGTCCTACTGTGTACTATATGTGCACTAACCTTTCTATGTTTTATGTTAAACATGCATACATGCATACTCATGCATTTATTGTTAACCAAAATTCTTTTATAGCCATAATGTCAAATGTTTCCTAGTATAGGTCACACATACACCTACATGATGCATCATATGTAGTCACATATGCATACATATGCATCCATGCTAACTTTCCTTGTCAGAGTTTAACATGCAGTACATCACAACCAAGGTGATCAAAGGCAGAGCAATTGCTAAATTCTTAGCATCCAGGCTAATGGATAACTCTGAGATCTTTGAACTGGATTTCCCAGATGAGCACTTAGGAGCAATTGATGTCTAGAAATAGCAGTTGTACTTTGACGGTACAGTCAATAGAAGAGGTTCAGGTATAGGAGTTATGCTAATCACTCTTGAAGGTGAACTCATTATGCTTTCAAAGCAACTGAGCTTTCCAGTCACCAATAATATGGCTGAGTATGAAGTATGTCTATTTTGTCTAAAAGCATTGCTAATGATCGATGCCCAAGATATATAGATATTTGGTTATTCAATGCTTATCATTCACCAATCCACAGCCTAGTGGGAGGTCAAAGAGGAAAGGCTCAAGCCTTATGCTAAATACATGAAGCTCATGGTTTACAATTTTAGCTCATGCCAATTCATTCACATGTTGCATGAAGAAAATTAGATGGTCGACGCTTTGGCCACACTACCTTTAGTTTGTGAGCGATTACAGAGTCAAGTTCAGCCTATATTCATTGAGCAGTCAAAAATTCCTTGATATGAAAGAGAACAGGTTATGGTGCTAGACCAACAAGATGAAATTCCATAGTATGCTGACATCATGAATTTTCTGAAGATTGGTGCTTATCTAGAAGAAGCTAATAAGATTGATAAACTAGCCCTATGCAGGCTAGCAGCCAACTTTACCTAGCATCAGGGTGTTCTCTACAGATGAACAACATATGGTCTACAACTTTGATGCATATTAGCGAAGGGGATTGAATCAGTCATGGAAACGGTACATGCTGGTGTAGATAGTGTTGGTTTGTTTAGTGATTAAGCAGCGGAAGAAATTTAAAATTTTCATTTTAAAACAAGAAACCAAAAGAAGATCTTTGCATCAAAACATAGAGAAACTAGTTTAAAGATTAGATGTAGCATATTGGATAGTAACTCTTACTTTCAATGCAGATGTCCTTCATTCTTTATCTTTAAAACGTTTATGGTTGTAGCAAACCAAAAACCACCAAGATAGGCAGCCTCCAATAGTATCCACATGAAACAAGGATGTCCAAGCAAGCAACCAATTGCTTCTATCTCCTTTTTTGTGAACTAGCAAAGAAAAATCTGTAGAAGAGTGTAATTTCGGCCAAAGGAAGAAGAATGGTTTGGCTTGACCTAATTTTGGTTATAACATTATATTTATACTCCAAAATTAGGTTAAGCTGAAACCCTTTCAGCTTAAGTCAGGCCCTGGGCCCGTTTGTGACTAATATGGCCTATGACTGTCACTTGCCATATGATAGCCCAACCCAATAGCCCAACTTAAACCTTATGGACTTCTAAACATTAAATGTTGAGTCCATAAAGTATTAAATTAATTTCCATAAGTAATTGTTGACTTTTCCTAAAAGTACAAAAATGCCCTTTTAAGCTTGATTCCTCATTTGTAAGTGTGTGACCTCTTGGGTTCCTAATATGTTGGCAACATGTTAAATCTTATATTTAGCATGTAAATCATGAGCGGT